>JAJJMA010112496.1:0-16950 GCA_023529015.1 Papaver nudicaule | reverse complement strand
CTGACCTAGATAGAAATACAATAGGGTTTCTAGATTAGATTAAAGAGAAACTGGTTCTTTAATTAAAACCATTAAAGACAGAAAAAAAATTCGAATCAATTAGGGTTTATAGATTGGATTCAGACTGTAAATCAAACAGAGAAGGAATCGGAAATACCTAGAGCGTCATCGGAAATCTCCATGCTGTAAGATTGATCCGCCCACTGCAATTCCAATAAGAGATAGAAATAGAGAGTGAGTACAGTGAAGTAGAGAAGTATTTAAGTTCTGCAATAAATTTTGGCTGGGATATTTGGGGCGAGTGGGGAAAAATTGAAGTTAAGTACAGAAGAAGAGGAACCATAAAAATAGGGAGAAGATGAGAACCAAAATATATGATATGGGTCGGGTCAAAATCTAACTAAGGTAAATTATGTAACTGTAGCTGGGGTTACTAGGTTAGGTTAGGTTAAAATTCAAATCGTGAATCGCTGACTGAATCGGTCCTTAACTTAAAATAAGTATAGTTCTTAATCCTTAACTCGGTACTAACATAGTCTTGCCTTTTGAAAAGAGTTAGATTGTTAGGTTAGTTGCAACAGTAGCACACTGTTACCGTTTTCTCAAAAAATAAGTGTTTGTTATTCCCTTACCAATAGAGTTGCTTTGTTACGTGCACACTCGTTAAAGTAGTGTGCACAGAATTGGACTCATCGGAGGCAACTCAGTTTAGCAGCCGAGTTAATGAACCGAAATAAAATAAAATAAATAGACAAAATAATAGTGAATATCCTCTCTCTATCTCATTAATCTTTTTGCTATCTCCCCACTCTCTCTCTCTCACTCTCCACTCTCTCTCCTCTCTGGTTTTTCCAAGTCCTCCTTCAATCGTAATCCATTGCTCACATTATCAATCTATCTAACTTACGAGTCCGTGAAGAAGAAGAAGAAGAAGAAGAAGAAGAAGGCAAAGTCGGTGATAATAAGATCTTAATAAAACCTTTATCATCAGTTTAATTTTTTTTTTTCCTTAAAACAAAAATAAAGCAAAGATTTCTCTCACAAAAAATCTGTCCTGATCGCGACAGTACACACCGGTAGTCATATCATTATTCTCTAAATGAACCGGAATGTCAGATACCGTCGACATTTCACTGCTTACAACTTGAAGATCGTATCAGACAATAATAAGGTCTAATAAGACATCTATCATATCTCTAAAAGAAAGGAAAAAAAAAAGCTGTCTTTCTTTATCAGTTACAACCTTTTCCAATTTCATCTTCATTTCGACTTTCGAAACTCATTCGTATTATTAACTTTTACTGAGAATTAGATTCTCTTATTCTTTTGCAGCTTTTTGTTTCTCTGGCTGGAATCTAGTTGGTTAAATTTTCTGATTGATTGTTCATTTGAAACTAAAAAAATTCAACTTTTTTTTTTTTCTCATTTGTACTTTACAACTGATAGATTCTACTCACCTTTTTTTTTTCCTCTCTGTGGTTTTTGTGGCTTTAATTTACTTCCTTATCTTTCTACTGTTATCACTGGCAGCTTCTTCTATCACTGTAGCTTTTCAAAAATTACTCTTTGATAAATGTTGATTTAGGGGTTTTGGATTAGTCGATTTTGCATCTGTTTTTGATGGGCAATTGCTGATTTTGAGGTTACACAAAATTTTTGTTTGGATCCAAACCTATTAGCTGAAAACCTAGGGTTTGTAAGTCTCTATTCTGTCTCGAATCTGTTTACTTCTTTTGCTTCTTTAGGGAAGCTATAGCTGATTGTTTTCGTGGCTTTGTTTACCTTATCAGGTGTTAAGATGATGAATGGTACTCAGAATACAAGAGGAGCAGATCTTGAAAAGCCTTTCCCTGGATGCATGGGTAGGATGATTAATCTCTTCGATTTTGGACCTGGCATGACAGGGAACAAGCTGCTCACCGATAAAGAACATCAAAATGGTGAGATTTTTCTTTGCACTCAACTTTCACAATTTTCATCTCTGGTACATTTATTTAGGTTTCTAATCCACCAGTAGTGATGTCTTCTGTTAAATTTGAAGCCTTCATCCATGCAACCAAGAAATCAGTTCATTTCTGATTTTAATTCTTTAGTTTACCTATATTTGAGAAATTGTGATATTTACGCTTAGCGAATGTTAGTTTAACCAATTTATGAATGGTTGATTATCAGGCTCTCATGCTCCTAGGGGTCGACCGGAAGTGGTAAAGAAGACGTTGGATCCTATAGGAGATCAGATAGAAGAGAAGCAAGTAAGCACGTTTAACTCTTGTTTATATATATTAATAATCTAAGTTCATATCATTTGTTTCTTCGGCAAAGCAACCAACTATAGATGAGACGGTTTGTGATGTCCAAAAACTTCAAAGGTGGTATTGTTTTCATCACTGACTCAGAATCTAAATAATGTGCGCAGATAGGATGTGAGTTAAGAAGGTCTCCTTCATACACTAAATATAATGGAACACCCATGAAGATGCTTATAGCCCAAGAATTGTCCAGAGAAAATGGGTCTAAGCAGAATCCACCCAGTGTCGTTGCCAAGTTGATGGGGCTTGATATGCTCCCAGAGAGGCAGCCAAACTCAGCAGCACAAAGAAGTCAATCAAATGGTTATTGCCGAAATGCTTTCTCGCAGCCAGGAACACCAAATAGATATATGCAGCAAGATAATGATTTCCTGGATAGGCGAAGGCCAAGTGAGATCCCCCTGTATCAGGATCATTTAGAATACAAAGATGTATATGAAGTCTGGCAAAATTCTCCGAACTCTTGTTATGGTAAAGACAAATCGCCCCAGAGGGGAAGGCATAATGAAAACCAAGATGAGAAAAGGATGGCCCTAGTTCGTGAGAAGTTCATTGAAGCAAAACGTTTGTCAACGAATGAAAAACATCGACAGTCTCACAAGTTTCAAGAGGCATTAGAATTTTTGAGTTCAAATAAAGATTTGTTCCTCAAGCTATTGCAAGAACCAAATTCTCTGTTCTCAAATCGTCTGGATGAACTGCAATCTATTCCCCCACCTTCTCAGACGAAACGTATCACGGTACTTAAACCATCTAGAACAATGGAGAATAACGGTTATGTAGGATTTGACAGGAAGAGTGAGAAACCGGCAAAGAAACAAAATCAGGTAGATGAAGCAAATGGCTGGAGTAAAAAAAATTCTGGGTGGAGTTCTCCTTTCACCAATCATAACACTGATCATTCTGCTCCACCAACCCGGATTGTGGTTTTAAAGCCTAGCCCTGGTAAGGCTCACGATATCAAGGCTGTGGTTTCTTCACTTCCCTCATCGCCCAGACAGCATCACATTAACGATTTTTATGAAGAACTTGAAAATGATGACACAAGGTCTTCAAGGAAAGTTGCTAAGGAGATCACACGACAGATGCGTGGAAGTGTAGATAGCCAGCAGAAGGAAGAGACAGTACATTCTTCCGTATTTTCCAATGGATACATTGGAGATGAAAGCTCCTTCAATAGGTCAGAGAATGAATTCGTAGAGGAGGGAAACCTCTCTGACACAGAAGTTGTGACACCAACTTCAAGGTATTCTTGGGATTATGGCAATAGATTTGGTAGTCCATACTCTTCGTCCTCCTTCAGTAGAGCATCCTTATCTCCGGAATCTTCAGTTTGCAAGGAAGCAAAGAAGCGACTTTCAGAAAGGTGGGCTATGGTGGCATCAAACAGAATAGGCCAAGAACAAAGACAGGTTAGGAGAAGCTCCAGTACATTAGGTGAGATGCTTGCTCTCTCTGATGTGAATAAGTCCGCAAGATTTGGTGTTGTTGGGGCTGATGGTAGACAGTGTGTCCCAACTAGCAAGTCCTGTGGTGGTGAACAAGAGCTGAGTTACCCATTGTCATCTTTGACGATCTCTACGGGCGACATTGAAGGGGTGGAAGATTCTCCTAAGAATCTAGTAAGGTCGAGATCTCTCCCGGTAAGTTCTACAGTATTTGGAACCACATTGGGGAATGAAGTTTCTAATTCTCCGGTTAGTAAAGCTAGTATTTCCAAGGAATTGTCAAAGTCAAAGAATGGAAAATTGTCGTTCAAGGGGAAGGTTTCGAGTTTGTTTTTCTTGAGAAACAAAAAACCAAGTAAAGAGAAATTGAATATATCATTTGGTAGGGGTTCTGACAAAGAATTTCAATCTGCCGTTGCTGAACTGCCAGTTGACTCTTTGCCTTCAATCGCAAGTGACATTATTCCTCCATTTGTAACAAACGCCGGTGTTGAAGGGTTCTCCATGCAAAGTCCTAGAGGATCCTTTTGCAACAACTCTTCACCAGCTTCCTTAATGGAACCAAATCAAAGCATTTTCTCCAATGAGGTAATTCAAAATTCTTGATATCTCGTATTATTATTTATATTCTTTTTTAGGGAAGAAGTTGAACTTCACCTTTTGGGAATTGCTCAGTTATTGAATCCGTTAAAGGCAGCTCTACGAGTGTGCCACTATTCTGAATTGGACTCTTTGACTTATATGTTATTTCGATGTCCTTCCAAACTAACACTGGTCGCATGCCCTATGGCTAACCTTGCAACTATTTAAAGATTATGCCCATCGTCGCTGATGGAAAATGTATTGCTTTAGTTATGGCCTAATCAGAGAAAGACGTTTACATTTCTTGTAGGCTGCATTATCTGCACCTAAACCCTGGTTTTCCGGAAGCCGAAGTGAGAACCAGGACCAACCAAGTCCCATTTCAGTTCTGGAAAGACCATTCGAAGATGATGTTAGCTCGACGATGTCTTATGATAACATCAAGTCAGACATCCAAGGTAAGTTATTCACTTTTTCTCAAACCTGTTGTGTTTGTGCATATTGATGATTTTTCTTTTTTTGTTAGCCAAGCGATTATTGGAAGTTCTACCTTTTCCCGCTTTGTATATCATTCTAAACTTAGTCTGCAACCATTCCTTCAGCAGGTGAATCGGCACTCCTTCACTCTTTCAAGTCCAATTTGATCTCCAAATCTCCACCAATTGGATCACTAGCTAGGTCATTGTCATGGGATGATTCTTGTTCAGATATAGCAACAACTGATCCCCTCAATTCCTGCCCATCCCTCTCTGAGGCAGAGGAAGAACAAGAAAGGTTTTTATTTGTTCAGTCTTTACTCTCATCCACAGCCCTAGATTGGAATGATCATTCTGACAATGTCTTTACCAGATGGCATTCCCCAGAGTGCCCATTAGATCCGTCTGTGTTGGATAAATTTTTCAATCAGGTAGAGACCAAAGAGCAATGGTATGGGGCAAAATGCAGGAAACGAAGATCAAATCAAAAACTGTTATTCGACTGTGTAAACACAGCACTAATAGATATATCTGGTTATGGAACTGAAACAAGTTTATGGACTAGAATGTCTGGTAATTCAAGTAAGAGCTTCTCTGTAGGGGAATCAGTGATTGTGGAAGAAGTTTGGAGCCGAGTGAAGGAATGGTTTTCAAACGAATCAAAATGTTTTTCCAGTGAAAATGGAGACAGTAATGGCTTGGTGGTGGAAACGGTAGTGCGAAAAGAAGTCGTAGGGAGAGGGTGGGTAGAACTTATGAGGCTGGAAGTGGATGGTATTGGTAAGGATATTGAAGGAGAAGTGCTGGAAGAGCTAGTTGATGAGGCTTTGTTTGACTTGACAGGTCGATTATGTTAAAGAGGATTAGGGCTCTTCTTTGGCCCTTCAATTATTGAGTTCAGTCTACTTACTCTGATTGTTGTTGTTGTATCATCATCCATCTCATAATTATCTCCCAAGTTCTCACCCACTTTTTATTTCTTTAATGCTTCAAAATCTGTGTATCATGTACTGTTTGGTTTTGATTCTTTTTTTAAATCAACCAAGTTTGTATGTATTATATCTCTGTATTTCTTAACCTACCATTATTGAATTGTTAAAGTCTCTTCCTCTCTGTTGGTAATCACGAGATACTTTTATGTTTTCTGCATTCCGAGGGGACTTTGGTGAGAACGTAGAGTGGAAGATAGAGAGGTAGATTGACATTACAACTAAAACAGGTAAAATACAGCTTATTCACATCTTCATAACTAACAACGGAATGTAGTCTTTTGGCTTCCCTTAGGCCGGTTCCAATGGAACCTAGAAAATGTGCCCCTTTGCAATCCTAGGTGGACTAGCAAAGCTGAAATGGGGCAGTGGGTATCGATGGAAATTTCATCGACAGATGGAAAGAGCATCGTCGATGGAAATTCCATCGACATCGATACAACTTCCATCGATGTCGATGGAATTTCCATCGTCGATGGAATTTCTATCTACAAACGGTAATAATTTGAATTTACAATTTACTATAAAATGCGGTAAACTTGAATCCAAAATTCACACCAAAGTTTTCACTCTCTCTTTAGCTCTTTCTACCCTCTTCTGCTCTCTTTCACTATGTTTATACCCTCTCTTTAGCTCTTTCTACTCTCTTTTAAAAATGGGAGAAACATCCAAATTTGTTAATTGGTCCAGAGTTGTGGCAGAAGCCGCCGAAAAAAGATACTGCGAGGGATACAAAAAAATAGAGGAATCCAAAAAACAGAGGAGAATTCAAGTTTTGGAAATTAACGAGGTCAAGGTTCCAGCTAGAGAAAGCAAAGAAAGGTTCAAGCAAAAGGCAAGGAAAATCTCAAACCTCAAAATATGAAAGTGCAACCGAAAGGTAACTTGAGAATTATTAAAACTGAAAAAAATCCAGGACAATCATATAAAGAACGTATCGAATGGAAGATGCTTCAGTTGAAAAAATTTAATAAGGGTTCAAAGATAGTGAGAGAGCAACAAACTGAAGTTCCTGAAGAAGATAAACAAGTGTTTGAAGATAGGCAGAGATTTTTCGCCAAGTCGATTTTTATGTATTAGATTCCTATGGAACCTAGAGAACAAGCCCCTTTATTTAGTTAGTGAAAATATATGATGTAAAATATCTAAGAAATATGATGCTGTAAAAATTCTAAGAAAACGATGAATGTTGGAATCCTTTCTATATAAACATAATTTTTTTTAAAAAACAATCAAATCAATCAATATGGGTTCGCAGTATACAGAATCCGATGATGATCTTGCTCTTATCAATGCTTTCGTCTCCGTTCCTGTACCAGACGCACAAGAGTTTAGGCATGCAAGTTTTGGCAGGCATACGAGTTTTAGCACAAGAGTCAGAATTGGAAGAATCCTGAATGATTGTCGTTTACTTGGAAATTACGTGCGTCAAGTCGCCGAAGAACAATGGGGATGGGATGAAGATCAAGTCGAAGCTTTGGCATCTGCCCTCTATAATGAAGAGCAAACAAGGGTGTTTGCATTATGGCGTTGCTACCGCGTGTTAAGACAAAATCTACCTGGATTTTTCTAGGTGGGCTAGAACAAAGATAACAACCAAATCAGCTTTAATTGTGCGATAGTAATGTAATTGGGTTATTTCAAATAAACGATGTAACTGTTGAAAATCCTTGCACTGAAGTCGTTGAATGCGCCCATGAACAAATCCTCCTGCACATGCAAAAACATAATAGGTAATGGTACGGGAGAAAACACATGCAATCCATGTTGTTTTCTCCCCTACCTTTACCTTACTATGTTTTGGCATCAATGCGATTCCCAAAAAACAATCGTGGGTTGAAATCCTTGCACTGAAGTCGTTGAACCGGCCGAACAAATCCTGCACAAGCAAAATCATCACATGATAATGGTAGACGATAAAATTTGCAATGCTTGCTGTTTTATCGTCTACCATTGTCACGTGATGGTTTTGCATCGGTGCAATGCATAATAAAACAAGCCTTATTATGTTCTGGCCTAACACAGTTATTTATCTTGGTAGAGGTCAGCCGCCCGTAGTAGCGGTAGTTCGACCTTTACCAAAGATAAAGTACTGCGTTAGGCCAAAACATAAGGCACTATGTTTGACAAATTCTTCTCATCAACCCACATAACGATTAACAAGAAAAGTTTTTAGGACACGGTAATGTCGTTCGTATTTGAATTTCTTTCCTTTACATCGTTGCCATTCCTTCAAAGTCCTCGCCAGATTTTCATCTTCGGTATCTTTCGGAAAATGACCTTTGTTTAATCTCCCCAAGTGCATAAATTCATGGACTCTTAGGTGTATTTTTCTCCAACGCGACCACAACGTAGAGAGATCACGCACGACTTTGGAAGTACGTCTATCTAATTTGAATTCTGCAGTGACAGTAGTCCACAACTGTGGTTCATTTACTTTAACCCGATTACGTTTCATATCGTTCGAGGTCGGATAGAAAATCATATAGTTTGTACAAAGACATAAATCTTCATTCCACGTAAACTTAGGACGAGGTTTAGGTGCATCCGGTAATGAATCTAGAGGATTTGCTGGTTTTTTCGTTGCGGTTTGTTTTTTAGATGACGAAGAAGAAGAAGTTGTGGAAGATTTGCATCGCTTAACTGTTGGGTTACCATAGTGTCTAGGAGGAGTGGTATACCATCTCTTAAATGGAGGAGGAGTGAATAAAGGAGGATGTTTCGATGAAGGTTCAGTGTAGTAGTAGTTATGGACTAATTTTGCCGTTATGCTTCGAAATTTAGGTGATGCCGGAGGAGTACCGAGTAAAATAAAGTTTGGAGGAGAAGATGGTGGAGTTGAATATGATGTTAGAGTGGCTTGGGAAGATGATGGATTAGACATTACGAAAAAAATTGATTTATCAGATGAAATCGAGAGCAAACTAGAGAAATATCGAACTAAGTTGTGAGTGAATGAAGTGAAGACCAAGTTTGAGTTTATATAGGATTGGGGCGTGAAATATAGGCCGTTGGATGACCCTAATCTCTTCGATGGAAATTCCATCGTCGACAAAAATTCCATCGAGGTCGATGGAATTTCCATCGACGATACTTTGCAACGTCAAAACCCCTATTTGCTAGGTCTATTGTCGGCCAAAATAGCCAAAATTTGTGTTATAATGTCTCCGTAGGAAGGGGCCTTAGACATGGGATTCCAGAACTGTAGTCTAAATCTAGCATCTAGTTGGAACAAGTTTTCTTCTCTCTCTTCTGTACGACTGCTTCTCTCTCCTCTCTCTCTATTCCGATAGCTTTTCAGCCGTTATCCTAATCAATTATAGCCGTTATGCACGGAAGTTAGCTGATAACGACTAGTTTTCGCCGGATCTTAGCCGATTTTCTCATCTTTTTTTTCTGATTGTTCTCTCAGATTCTTAAAAGATCATATGTTCATCATTCACCAAGCATAGGATTACATTTTAATCTCTATTTGAGATCCCATACAACCAGTAACTGACCCATGAACAATAATCTAGACCTTAACTAGACTCTATCTTACTGATCCCTCAAACTCTGTTCTTGAAGGACCCTGTTCTTTAGAGATATTATCCCTTGACACCATAACATGACACTTTGACTCGATTACTGCTACTTTGACACTATAAATTTGTTACTAGACTCGGTTCTTGACACCTGATTCCTTTCTTCTTTTGTTACTTGACTCTTACTTGACTCTTGCTGCTTTCTTAGTTCTCTTGGCTACTTGTTACTTGTTGTCTCTGGTTCTTTCTCCTGGTTTTGTTTGGCTCCTCAGTGGTGATCTCCTCGGCGGCGACGGCGTACTCGGTCTCCCACAGTCTCAGTCCTATCCTCCTCATTCTCATCATCACTGCTCAGATTCACAAGCTCAAGAACTTCCAGATTCTCCTGATTGGCCCCAAGCTCTGCTGGTTCTTCTGCCTGGTGGAAGTTCTCATTTGCCTCAACAATAGCCTGCTCGCCAATCCCATTCTCCCATTGGTTCTCAAGCATAAAGGATAAAGGCGCTACTTCAAGAATCTGTCCTCCTCTGGGGACTTGAGTTTCTTTGATCGGCTCTTCCTCCTCGATCTCCTCTGTCTCCCACCCATAACCATAACCATAACCCTCATTGTGGTAATAGTTTCCATCTTCATCATAGTGTGCTGGATCTGACTCAGATACTTCTCTCTCTGCAGGTTCTTCATAGTAGTCAAAGATTCCCTCGTCAGCTGCTGGTTCCATATTAGGCTGATTCTCAAAGTTTGGCTGATTCTGCAGTTCCTATTGGAGTCTCTCTGGCTCTTCCATCCAACCATAGTAGTTCTCGGTTGGATGATCAGGTGATTCTTGGACTTTTCCTTCACTGCTCTGATGTGACTCATCAGAACTGGTTGAGTCAACCTCTTCAAACTCAGGAGAAGGTTCCCTGTTTCTGACTGCACTAAAGGATAACTTGCGTCGCCATTCAGCTACCCTTGCTCGTGATCCCTCACTGGTTTTGGAGCTTGTCTGTTTTGGTGTTCGACTTCGTAATCGGGGGGTTACAGTTTTCTGACTGGATTTTGGAGTATTGGTATCAACTTCCTTACCTTTCCCACTCATTCTTCTTACTCTTTGTGTGACTCTTTCTTAGTTTTCTCTCTGGTTTGCTCTGGTTGTTGTTGATTTTCTCCTTAGACCTAGGTGGTTTTATAAGATTTTAAGGCCTTCAACCTCCCTCCTCATTGAATTCCCTATTTAATTCCCCTAGTGTTTCATCTTCATCGCTGTTCAGTTTTTTTTTTGGCGGTCAAATTTCTTTTCTGGTTCTTCTGTTTCTGATCTCCCGGGGTGTTTTTGGAAATGAATATCATGCCTCATTGTGCTCTAGACCACAAATGGACTAGATGGAGGAATTCGATAAAGTCAAATTGCCAAGTTTTATTGCTTAAGGCTCATGCTAAGATAAATTATATGCATGGTCATTCAATCACGTATCTTGAGGTTCATAACGTCTTAGTCCCTAACTACCTTATAAAAAATGATCGTTCTAAGTCCTTGCCGGACAGGCTAACCTGTATGGGCCAGATTCTAAAGATCCAGACCCTATGTTCTCTTGATTGCTGTGTTAACTCTTATCCTTTGAAAAATTTATTGCAAAGCAAAACCGTGTTTGGTTTTTGGGGTATGCAGCTAAAATTCAATACTACACGCATGACCATTATTAACTGCATTAATAATCGAAAAGATATCCCTTCCTCTAGATCTGTTATAAATTTTAAATCCGGATATGTCCCTGAAGAGATTGAAGGGTCTATATCATCTTTGTCCTTTTTGAATCTGTATTTAAAGCCTTGGTTTGAGCGTCTGATAACCATTATCGCTGATCAACTCTGCACCTATCATAAGCCATACCAATTCAAATTTATGATGTCTAGTCACTGGTGCATTGACTACCCTGCTTTGGGTAATCCGGATGGTACTCTGACAAATTTCAACTTTTTGGGTGTTAATGTCCTTTGGAAGCTTTAAACTCACTCCATGAACATTTCCTCTCTAGATTGTGCTAATTTCTCAAAAAATAAAAGATGTATAAAATATAGTTACAACTCTAAGCATTTATGGCTCCTGATACTTAAGAAATACATAATGAAAGATGAGAGGTTGCCTCGCTTTACCCAAAGGGAAAACCAAACAAATCACTTCAATATCTTCTATGAAGAGAAGGACTCTTCAGTAGCTTTCTCAGACGGCAGTAGAAAGGACTTCATCGCTGTGAATACTGACTTGTTGACTATTCAAAAAAGCATAGATAACGGCCAACAACCCATTTATTACTACAGCGTCAATTACAAGGGATACTACCAAAAACAATCCAACAACCAAAATCCGTTAAGATCTCAATACATTTTCAAAATCATGGCTAACAGATCTCAACAATCTGACCTTGAGAACAATATTGAGTCCATCACTAATCAGATGAAGAATTCTCTAACCATTCCCCCCAATCTCATGCCTAAAGTTTATCTTAGTCCTGAAGATCTCGCACCCTTACCGCAACAAAACTGGAACAATACTGTGATTGGTAGACTCTGCAGTAGGGCTTCTCACGACATAAGCAAAATCAAGGAATATGTCAAGGAGAGATGGGAGTTAAAACCAGGAGTTATTATCAAGCTTTGCAACAACAAACGTAACTATTATCAATTCCACCTAACAGCTGTGGAGGACTTCAATCGTCTTAAAGTTGGAGGTTCATGGTGGCTTATGGATACTCTAGTGGTTTTGGTTGAATGCCCAATTGAAGGACCTCACCTAATTCCAGAGGAACAATTCTACAGGATCAAAATTTGGCTTCACATAAAAAATTGTCCTTACCAGTTTACTACGGTATCCGGTCTCACTTTAATTTCTAGCCCTGCAGGTACGTATGTCTCTCATAACAAACCATATGGTCGTGCTACTCATGAGAAGAACATAGATATCTTGGTCTGGATCAAAGTTAATGAACCTCTGCCGATTGGAACTGAAGTCTTCCCAACACCATTCAACCCTACCCCTCTGATCTATGAGTATACTCTGTTTGGCATCCCCATTTACAAATTCTGTCGATGCATTGACCACTCTTTCAAAAGATGTTCAGAACAGGGCACTGTTGAGCTTCCATATGCTAGTCCTATCAAAAGCATATCCTCTTTCAACAACTCTGAAGCTTCTACCAGCAGTGCCAAACACATCTCTCAATCCTTTACCAAAATTACTTCCAAAAATCCTATCACCTTTTCAGCAGGTACCAATTCTGAGAAAAATATCTTTATGGACTCAATGCCATTGGAAAGCCAAATAATCCAAATACCCATAGATCTTTCTAAAGCCCAGAAAACTACTACCATCAAGACCACTACCAACAAAAAGCCTCTGAAAGCTCCTAAAAGGAAAAATGGGAAAACCAAAGATCAAATTTTGCTGAAAGAACAGAAAAACCTAGCTGAGAACTCAATCTGTGGGAATTCTAAGGAAAATGGGATAGCCAGACGCAGGAGATATTCAGAAACTTGCCAACTCCAATGACTCTCAGTGAATTCAAGGTAGTTCAAGAAAAAAGGAAAGAGGCTAAT
The DNA here is from genome assembly GCA_023529015.1 of Papaver nudicaule. Taxonomy (NCBI): domain Eukaryota; kingdom Viridiplantae; phylum Streptophyta; class Magnoliopsida; order Ranunculales; family Papaveraceae; genus Papaver; species Papaver nudicaule. The sequence continues at coordinate 4,046 of JAJJMA010112496.1, read as the reverse complement.
GGAAAATGGAAGAGATCTAACCTGGAAATCAAAAGTGGTCAGTCTAACAATGTGAATAGTGGGAGTCCTGCAAACTCTGGTGGAAAAAGAGGTGGAAGAGATGATCTGGACATCACCATCAATAACTGGAAAAAATTTTCAAACAATGTTTTCACTCCTTCTCCTATGGACAAAGTGAATCCTTTCCTCAACTCTCATCACCTGAATGAGAGCAAAGCGGCAACTGAGGTAACCTCTACTCTTATGGCGGCCAACACTGGTACCTCTCCTATCTCTCTGTCTCATACCATTCCGGGAATGGACTTGGGGGCTAAGGATCTTATGCACTCAATCTCTCAGGTAAGTCCTACACTCACTAAAGATTACTGGTCAGAACTGAATGCTATTAAAATCACATTAGTCTTTGCTATGGTTATATCCATGACCAAAAATCTCATAACTTTTAGCTTTTATCTCTGGACTATAATAGGGGTTCAGAACATATATTGTGATAAGCATATTGAGGTGCTAGAAAACCAAGAAAACACATATTACTACTCTACTACTCAAATTTATGCTTTCCATACTGATATTGTATTGATTAAACTTGATTATCCATTGGTTTCTACTTCTGGCAATTTGTTAAGACTATTGCCTGGAATTGTCAAGGCCTAGGAAACTCAAACAAACCTGGTACATTATCAAGTCTCAATGATTTACTCAATCAGGAAAATCCAGATATAATCTTTATATCTGAAACTAAACAGCAAACTGATAAAGTAGAAAGCATGCTCAAGAAAATTAACATCCAAAACTATTGGATAGTTCCTCCAGTAGGTTCTGCAGGAGGTCTTGTTTTAGCTTGGAAAAATAATGTAAACCTATCTATCACTAGCTATACTGACAACCAAATAAATGCTAGAATATACGACCATTCGATAAAAGGGTACTGGAACCTAACTTACTTTTATGGGAGCTCTTACAGGCACCAAAAGTATGAATCATGGCAACTTATAAGGGATATGGCTGCTACTATGACTGAACCATGGGTCATAATAGGAGACTGTAATGTAGTTCTCTTTGAATTTGAAAAAAAAAAGCAGATTCCCTTTCAATGAAGGGGAAGCTGAGATCTTCTTAGAAATGTTAGAAAAAATGGAGCTCCATGATTTGGGTTTTTCTGGCTATCCCTTTACATGGAACAATAGAAGAGATGACCAAGATTTTACTGAGCAAAGACTCGATCGAGCTCTTGCTAATAGTGCTTGGATCTCTAAATTCCCTAGAAGCAATATAACCCACCTTTCTCCCATGTTTTCTGATCATGTTCCAATAAGATTGACAAACTATGACAGCTGGAATGATGGTCCTAGACCATTCAAATATTTTGGTCCTTGGATGGACCATCCTCAATGTGCCATTATAATAGCTAACTCCTGGAACATCAAAATGGCAGGATCCCCTGCTTTCTGTGTGACTAAGAGAATGTCTAATGTTAAATATGAACTTGGAAAATGGAATTACATGACCTTTGGCAATATTAATACCAACATCAAGAAGCTGAAAAACCAACTTGATAATGCTAATAAAAACTTGCCTTCTCATATCAAAGCTAGAGAAATGAGTAGAATATCCAAAGAGCTCAATAGTTGGTACAAAACTAAGGAAGAATTTTGGAAAATCAAAAGCAAGGATCAACACATGGCCCTAGGGGACCGAAACACTAAATACTTCCATGATAGGGCTAAACAAAGAACTAGAAGGAATAGAATCGACACCTTACAGGATTCTAGTGGTTCATGGCTTAATTCAAAGGAAGACATAGCTGCCTGTCTTAATGATCACTTCAAAATGATAGCTACTACAGTTAATCCCAATAGAGAGCCTAACATTCTGAATCTGATACCTGAGTGCATTACCCCAGCTGACAATAATATTCTCCATGCTATCCCATCGGCTGAGGAAGTCAAATCTACCCTTTTTGCTATGAAACCAGACAAAAGTCCTGGCCCGGATGGGTTTCCTCCTAATTTCTTCCAAAGGAATTGGAACATTGTGGGTTCGGACTTTGTGGAAATGGTTCAAGCTGTATTCAAACATGGTCATATCTTAAAGGAAATGAATGCTACATTCATCTCCTTGATACCAAAAACTGAAAAGCCTCTAACCCCAGCTGAGTTTCGGCCAATTGCCCTCTGCAATACCTCTTACAAAGTGATTTCTAAACTCATTGCAAACAGAATGAAACCCCTATTGAATAAGATTATTTCTCCATATCAATCTGCCTTCATTCCGGGAAGGCAGATAGCTGATAATATTGCTGTGGCACATGAACTCATACACAATATGAGGAAAAAGGTAGGTCTAATGGGGTTAAAAATCGACATGTCAAAAGCATTTGACAGGGTTGAATGGTCTTTCCTCATTAGCATCATGAAAAAAATGGGGTTTTCGGACTATTGGTGCAACCTCATCTTTTAATGTATCTCCACTACCTCTCTTTCTATCATGCTCAATGGTTCCCCAGGTAACTTTTTTAACCCTACAAGAGGCCTGCGGCAGGGTGATCCCTTGTTGCCGTATCTCTTTCTCTTTGTCATGGAAACTCTCTCTCGAACAATCATAAATGCTGAGAACATGGGTCTGATCTCAGGTCATAAAATAACTAGGAATGCCCCATCTGTGGCTCATCTGCTTTTTGCAGATGACTGTCTTCTATTTTGAAAAGCTACTCCCAAAGCTGCTACTAACCTTCTTAATCTTGTGGAGGAATTTAGCAATGCTACTGGCCAATTGATAAACCTTGAGAAATCGGGCATTTTCTTTAGTCTTAAAATCAACCAGGACTCTAAGGAAAGAATCCAGGATATTCTGAATGTTAGAGCCATACCTCTTGATGACAAATACTTAGGTTCTCCATTATTCACTCATAAATCTAAGATCAAATGCTTCACACCAATAGTTACCAATCTTAGAAACAGAATTAAGGGCTGGCAAGATAAAAACCTCACTACTGCAGGCAAAACTACTATGATCAAAGCTTCCTCTTCGACCATGAGTATATACCAAATGAACTGTTTTCGTCTTCCTAAAGAAATATGTAAAAAAATAAATGACATACAAAGAGATTTTTGGTGGGGTAAGGACATAGAAAATCCAACAGGTCTTTACTTGTTCCCTTGGGATGATATTTGCTGTCCAAAAGAGAATGGTGGTCTGGGAATCCAGAACATCCAGCATTTTAATGCTGCTATGATAGCAAGATTAGGTTGGAGGCTCAAAGAGAACCCTGAAACTCTTTGGGGCCAAACCTTAAAATCTAAATATTTCCCCGACACTGATGTTATGCATATGAATACTGACCCCAAGAGGAATAATAGCTGGATTTGGAAGGGGATTAAGAGTGGCATAAAAAATATTCAGGAAAACTGCTTCTGGAGGTTAGGAGATGGTTCTAACATAGACATTTGGACAGACTATTGGATCCCAACAGTAAAACCACCTATAAGCAAACCAGCTAACAGGAGTCATATGAGTAGTAACAAAGTTAGTGAGCTTATTACTAGGAATAAAGAATGGAACATGCAGCAGCTTACTTCCTGCTTTGATAAAGAAACTATAAGCAAAATCACTAAGATTAAGATCCCAAAGGACAACTCTGAAGACAAGGCTATATGGAATCTTACTAAAGATGGTAAATTCAGTGTAAAATCCTTATACAACAAGCTGAATCACAGACCAAGAAAAGATGCTAACTGGTCACTTATCTGGAACCTTAAAGTTAGCCCCTCAATCCAAATTTTTACATGGAAATTAGCCCATTCTATGCTTCCCAATAGCGCTAGAGTGGCGGCTGTCCTTCCTTACATCAACCCAGTGTGTCAACAATGTAATAATGCGGCTGAATCCTTAACTCATATGTTTCTAGAGTGCAATTTCACTAAACAGGTCTGGAATCACCTAAATTTTGATATGCAATATGTTACTCAAGGTAGCAATACCTGCCATGAATGGATTAAGTCCTGGTTTCAGACGAACCAAAGAGATGGCTCTCTGATGGGTTGGCC
>JAJJMA010112493.1:0-18727 GCA_023529015.1 Papaver nudicaule | reverse complement strand
TTTCATCTTATTAAGATTGTTTAAAGTGCCTGATCGATATCGTATCAGGAGGACATTACTCACTTAGAGAATGCAGAAAGATCACCTGAGCCTAATTCATTACTACGAAGGGTCAGCAGCGAAATAGAAGCAAATGCTTACGGCGAGCAGGTTGATGGTGGTAGATTCACCCAGAGAGCCATCGGCGAGTCATCAAATGTTGTGGGAGCAGTTCAAAACGCTAGTGCAAGAGGTACAGCAGCAGTTAATGTTCAGCAGCGGTTAGTGCAAGATGTCGGCGAAGCACTATGTGATAGAAGAAGTCCCAGCAGTGGTAGCAGAACCTATTACGGTGGGAGATATTCCACAGGCTGCTGGTGGAAATGATGCGGCGATAATACCAGGCGCCATTATAACTCGCCCAGTGGTGGTAGCAGACAACATAGGGTCCACAAATACTACGAAAACCTTGCTGAAACAAATCCTTGAGGCCAATAACAGGCAGGCGGATCAGGTGCAGAGGCAAATGCAGTTGCAGATGGAGACTGTACTTCTGAGCCATAGAGAGTTGATGGCGGAAAGCAGGAAAGCAGCACAAAACAGGGCCCATGCATCCCATTCGCATACCATGCATCCCATTCGCATACAACTCGCCAGGCATCCCATTCGCATACAACTCGCCGATCGGAAAAAAGTGGAACTAGCACAATAGAGGTCTCGGATTCATCGGCGAAATACGATGAGAGGGGCAGAAGGAAGGATGTGTCTAGAAGAGATAGCGAGGAATATAGCGATTCTGGACGGCGGAATAAGGTAAATAAAGGCATGAAGAGAGACCTTCGCCGATTAAAAACCAAAGTGGCGGCTTTAAGCGGATCTTCAAAGGAGTCGAAATACAAGGTCGCACTTTCAGAGGCGCAGAAAACGCCCTTTCATGATTGTATCACGTATGGGTATGTGTCCACTAGGTTTTCTATGCCTAAATTCACATCCATCTACGATGGAACTGGAGACCCTGCACAACATTCAAGAGCTTATAAGCGAGACTTGGCGGCATGGGTAGGATCAGTTCCCATAATGTGTATGGCGTTCCCTGCTACGCTCAAAGATGAAGCCTTAGCTTGGTTTGATGGGTTGGAGGAAGGAAAAATTAAATCTTTTGAGAAATTAGAGAGCAAATTCTTGCGTGCATTTATTCAGAACAACAGAAGTCGGCCTGGTGTGGAAAGACTATTTAACATCAAGAGAAGGACCTCGGAGACTTACAATTTTTTTATCCAAAGATGGAGAAAGTCGAGCAGCGAAGTAGGATCAGCGGTATCAGATAAAGAGAAGATAAGGTCATTCATTAGCGCCATGGAAACGACAGACCCATTGTATCAAAAACTATTCTGGGAGACGCCGAAGGATATGAAGACTTTGAGAGCAATGCAGGATGAATGGATAAATTACGAAGAAATCCGAGAAGAAGAACTTCGCCTAAAGAAGGAGAGAGTGAAACAAATCCACTCGATCAATAGTTTCTCGCTGGAAGAGCAGGAAGAAATTAAAAAAGAATGGAAGAAAGCAGAACAACGTAAGTTGGCGCAAAATCCTTCTTCGGCGATGGTAGTACCTGAGGTAGTAAAACAACAACTGCAAGTTACCGCCGAGCAACATTGGAATTCGCAGAAGCGAGAAAACTATGATGGCAGAGATAAACAAGATAATCGAGGAGGAAACTATGGCCGAGGTGGAAAAGATAATCGGCGAAATGGGAATGGCGATAAAAGGTATAATGGAGATAACAAAAAATTTGGCAGAGGCAACCAAGATGCTACTTTACCAAAGTTACGTGTCTCTTACACTGATGCATTTGGACAAATTGAGAGCTCAAACTGCAGAGACGATATTCGCTATCCTTATAATAGAGGAAATCCCAGAGCCCGGCCGACTAATTCCAATTCCTTTTGTCAATTCCACCAATTTCATGGTCATACAACTGAGAACTGCACCGGCGTACAACAAGAAGTCCACAGATTCATCCGCTTGGGGAAATTTCAGAAGTTCCTAGAATTTCCACCGCCGCCTCCTGTTATGGTTCAGCCAATTCAAGCCATCCCAGCTCATACTCCAAATGTGTACGAGGTAAAGGTCGAGCGAGACTTGTTGGAATTGGACTGCTTTTCCATTGTGCATTCAAAGATCACCAGGGACGAGTTTCATGATAATGTCTTATCCCGAGTGCACAAGCGAGATAGAATGGGAAATGAGATTTGTAGTGTCGCGGTTAAGCAAGAACCATTGCAAGATTGGATGAAGGCTTTTGTAGGTTTCTCCGCTGAAGAGATACCTCCAGAAGGAAAAAATCATAACAACCCCCTGGTCATCACTATTCAAATGGGAAAATTCAGATTGCCTAAGGTACTTATCGATCCAGGTAGCTCTGTGGACATTCTCTTCAACACTGCTTATGAGGCAATGAGAGCAAAGGATGATGAAATTCCCTCGCCGATAGTCTCCTCTTACAATATTTATGGATTTAATGGCATTGCTTCTAAGCCCAAAGGCGAAATTGAGTTTAAGATCATGATCTGCGATGAATATTTCCTGAATACTACTCTTTGCATTGCGGATGTCGATTCGCCGTATGCTGCCATCCTTGGAAGACCATGGCTCCACAGCTTAAAGGGAGTACCTTCCACTTATCATCAGCGTCTGAGGTTCCCCACGCCTATGAGAGTTGCTGAATATATAGGAGATTTGGCAGTAGCGAAAGCTTGCAATTCAGCGGATGTACAAATGCGAGAGAATAGAAAAGAAAAGATTGCAGAGAAAAAGAAGCTCGACAAGGAAGCTATTAAGGAGCAAGAGATTCAAAACTTCATCGCCGACCCATCAACATATGTGCATTCAGTAAACTCGGTAGATGACTCGGCGAAGTCTGAAGGAAAGATCTTATAGCAATTAAAGGAGCCATCGTCGATGGGTGAACCGGAATTACATTTTACGGCGGTGGAACCTACTAAAGACATAAATATCGGCGACGAGAATGATCCGAAGATGGTAAAAATTGGTACTTTGTTAAATGAAGATGAGTCGGCGGAGTTACAAGCACTACTCAAATAATATGTTGATGTCTTTGCCTGGGGCATGAATGAAATACCAGGCATTGACCCGGAGATAGCATGTCATAAATTGGATATTGATCCAAAGATCAGGCCTTTCAAACAAAGGATAAGAAAATTGGCTCCAGCCTATAAAGAAGCAGTAGAAGCAGAGATCGACAAGATGAAGGCGTCTGGTATCATAAGGCCAGTACAATATCCTCAATGGATAGCCAATATGGTAGTGGTACCCAAGAAGAACAAGGGAGTGAGGATTTTCATTGACTTCGGCGACCTCAATAGAGCATGTCCAAAGAATAGTTTCCCGCTGCCAAGCATTGATCAAACTGTAGATGCTACGTCAGGTCATGAGTTGCTGTCATTCATGGATGGTTACTCAGGGTATAACCAAATACCCTTGGCGGAGGAAGATCAGAAACACACAACTTTCTTCTCCACCAAAGGATTGTTTTGCTACACTCGAATGCCCTTTGGGTTGAAGAACACCGGTGCTACTTACCAAGAAATGGCACAGAAGATGTTCGAAATGTGGATAGGAAAGACAATGGAGGTATACGTCGACGACATGCTTGTCAAGAGAAAGAAGAAGCAAACTCATGTGGAAGACCTCAGAGAAATATTTAATCACATGAGTATTATTAAATTAAAAATCAATCCGGCGAAATGCGTTTTCGGTGTAACCTCAGGAAAATTCTTGGGGTACGTTGTCACTAAGAAAGGTGTAGAAGCTGATCAGGCTAAGATTAAGGCAATTATATAGATGCCTTCGCCGGTAACAGTAAAGGATTTCATGCGACTCAATGGAACTTTGGCGTCGCTTAATAGATTTATCTCCAGATTCTCGGACAAATGCAAATTATTCTTCCAGACATTGAAGAAAGGAGAAAAGTTCAACTGGACTGAGGCACATGAGGCTGCATTTCAAGGTATTAAAAGGTATCTCGCCACTCTCCCAGCAATTCAACCACCTGAGCACGGCGAGGAACTCAGAGTTTATCTCGCCGCAACACCTTTCGCCATTAGTGTTGTGCTTGTAAGAACCAAAGGCGGAGAAACGCGTATCTACTATATCAGCAGAACATTGCAAGGGGCAGAAAAGAATCATACTAAAATTGAGCAGTTGATCTTGGCGTTAGTCTTTGCATCTCAGCGGCTACGTCCATACTTTCATGCCCATCCCATTGTCGTCCTAACCAAAACTCCAATAGAGTCTATCCTGCACAGTTCTCAAAGAGTGGGGCGAATCGCCAAGTGGAATCAGCAAATTGAGCAGTTCGGCGTCCAATATGAAATACGTACAACACAGCGGTCTCAGGTTATCGCAGACTTCCTCGCCGACTTCCCACTTGATGAAGAAGAGGAGATAGAAGAGATCCCATTCTCCTTGGATGAGCGAGAAAATGAAATGCTGGATCTATTGAAATGCAGTCCTAACGGATGGGAAGTTTATGTAGATGGTTCATCAAATAAAAAAGGAAAAGGAATGGGAATTGTCCTAACCTCGCCGAAAGGAGCCATAATAGTACACTCACTGAGACTGGAATTCCCGGGGACTAATAATGAGGCAGAATATGAAGCGGTTATTCACGCCATGCGAATACTCATTGAAATGGGCATCAGTGATGTTAGACTAACAAGCGACTCTCAGCTAGTGATTCGACAAATCTCTGGTCGATATCAGACAGCAGACCCGTCTGTGCAGAAGTACCTAAAACTTGCTAGGGAGTATGCCCAGAGGATCTCAGGTATCAAGTTTCGCCACATCTGGAGAAAGGATAATAGGCACACTGACGCTCTGGCTTTTATTTCTTCAATGATGACAAATCCTGACATCCCTTCAATAGCCATTGAAAGAGTAAAACAATCATCGGTAGCAGAGCGAGAACAAAGAGAGGTGTTGACAACAAGCACTGAAGAATCAGCAGAGACAGATTGGAGAACGCCGATACACTATTATTTGGATAGCTTAACGCTACCAGGAAAGCAAATCTTAGCTCACCAAGTCATTAGTCGATCGGCGAACTATGAACTTCGAGATGGAATTCTATATCGCCGGTCATTCTCTGGGCTATTGCTGCGTTGTGTATCAAGAGAAGAAGGCAAGAAATTATTGGAAGCAATCCATGAAGGAGACTGTGGGAATCACAGTGGTCAAAGAGCTTTAGCACTAAAAGTTAGAATGCAAGGATACTATTGGCCTTGGATGAATAGGGATGCGAACGAATATGTTCAGCGATGTAAACCATGCTAGTTGTATGGAAGAAGAATTAAAGCGCCAGCGACATCTTTAAATTCAGTGCTCAGCCCTTGGCCTTTCGCCAAGTGGGGCATTGACATCATTGGACCGCTAACCACAGGTATAGGACAACGCAAATACATCATTGTGGCAACAGATTATTTCACCAAGTGGTGTGAGGCCAAAGCTATCAAGAAGAAGACTAGACAGGAAGTATTCACATTCATTTGGGAGAATATATTTTGCAGATTTGGTGTACCGGCGGAGATATGTACTGATAATGGAAAGGAACTAGTCGGCGACAACATTAGAAAATTACTCGCTAATTACAGCGTCAAGCTGGGAAAATAAACTCCCTTATATCCTCAGAGTAACGGGCAAGCGGAAGCCACCAATAAGACTATTGGAATGGGACTGAAAAAACGGTTGGAGAAGCATAAAAAAGCATGGTGTGAGCATTTACACAATGTTCTGTGGTCTTACAGGACTACGGTCCGAGAAGCAACTGGGGCATCTCCTTTCCTACTCACTTTTGGTGCTGAAGCAGTACTCCCATCTGAAGTAATCCTACCAACTACCAAGCATGAGGCATGGGAAAAGAATCTAAATATTGGCTTGATTCTAGCCAAGCTAGACGATTTGAAAGAACATCGGTTGATTGCCCTTACACACATGGAAAATTTCATCGCCGACTGTCTAGAGAATACAACAAGCGGGTGATCCCAAGAGAATATCAGCCCGGCGAGTTGGTACTTCGATTAATTCCCCCATCTCAGCGAAAGGGATGCAGGAAGTTGGAACCTACATGGGAAGGCTCTTATGTGGTTAAGAGAGCAGCGGGAAGCGGAGCTTATGTGTTGATTGATGAACATGGGGTAGAACTCGCACATCCTTGGAATGCCAAGTTCATTAAGAAATATTATCCTTGAAAGAAACAATGTGAAATCCGAAGTCTTGGGCGGGCATAATACCCAAGAAGTCTTATTAGCTTATGTAAAACAAACAACGAATAAGATCCGGGGACGTAGGTTTGCTGTCATGCGCCGAACCCCGTTAACAAGTCACAATGTCACTTACATTTTTCACTGGGTATTCTAACCACAGTGACGTCTAAAGCCTAAAATCTCCAAGAGTTATAATACGCTGAGGCAAAAATGCCCATTATCAGGCTATAAAGCCCCCAACTGAGGCAAAAATGCCCAATAATTACAAGGCAATAAAAGCCACATAAAAACCCTGATCATGCACTAAGGCCAAGCGCCATCTTTAAAGGCATAATTCCCAAATTAATAAAATCAGCTAGAGCTAAGGCCTCTTGCTCAGAAGACATGAAAGCTTACTTGCTTCATTGAGTGAACAACCTCCTTGTAATGGTAAGACCGACCCAGGATTAGCTGTAAGACCAGTCGTGTTACTTGTTGGTCTGTAAGTGTTTGGCAACTAAGACCCCTTGCTGTAGCATCACATCAGCGGTAGCTGATGTGCTAATTAGCCTACACCGTAGCATCACCTCTGACGGATGCTATAGTGCAATAAGCCTACTGGGCGACCCAAACAACTTATATTCGATCGCCGACGGGCACAAGTAATGGATACGGCTGGGGTGCTAACCTAGGCTCTGCATGAAATTGTTGGTTGTACAAGCACAGGACTTCACTCAATGGCAAGTTAAGTCTTTGAAGGCAAACGAGAAATGGACACGCCAAATTAGCAAAGGAAAGTCACACGTCGATAACAGATGAAGAAAAGCACAAAAACTATATTAAAAGGATGGAAATATTGTTCATTACAAAAGGCAAAGGAAAACAGCAGGAATACAGAAAGGAAGATAAAAACTACAAAGGTGGTACTTCATTTCCTTTTGTTCTAGCACCTAGGATCGGCGAAAGGACTGGACACCTCAACATCTTGATTCGCAGGAGTTGAATCCTCTTCTAAGGATAAAGACAAAGCCTGCCCACCATCGCCGGTGTTTTTCTCTTCTTCATTCGTCGCTTTAATCTCCTCAGGCTTATTTCTTTCTTTGTTCTCTTCTCGATCTTCTTCTCTTTCTTCTTCGGCGACTTCTTCTTCTTCTTCTTCTTCTTCTTCTTCTTCTTCCTCTCTTTCTTCCTCTCTTTCTTCTTCCTCTTCTTCTTCGGAGACTTTTTCTTCCTGCAACTCGTTCTCCTTTTGGGCATGTTCAGCGAGTTGTGCGGTAGTTGGTCGACGATACTCCAAAGGAACTTCCAATTCATGCTTAGTACATAACTTGTAGGCGAAATCTTGAGCACCGATGAAGGCAGCACTGAGGACATCCTCATCAAGTCGCTTCTCCAAATCCTGAATGTCATCCTTGACATCGGCGACCTCTCTCTGAAGACGATCTCAGACATCTTCGAGCCCTTGAATCTTGCTAGCACACGACTCATGATTGAGAAGTTGTTTGTTCAATTCTTCAAGTTTGCCAGCACAAGAGTCATGGTCTTTAAGTTTCAAAGATAGCTCTTTTATCTTGTCAGGGCAAGACTCATGTTCCTTGAGCTTGTCAGTAAGCTCGCCGATCTTTTCCTCACACTCCTTGTAACCTTGGATGACTTCCTCCTGGCGATCCACGTGATTTTTCAGGCTCTGAATTTGAGCCGGGGAATGGAAAGAAGAAAGCATGGTTAGAAGAACTAAAAAAAGAGGATAGCTGTGAAAAATTGTTGTGGGGTACCCTATGAAACTACCTTCCAAGTCGCGGACATCGGTTCGCGCACCCTCTTGTGCCTCTCTCAATTGGGCCATATGAAACTCAAAATTTTCATTGGCACACGGACCTAACATTTGGTTTATTTGACGTTGTTGGGTAGAGCATTGTTTGTATAGATCAATTGCCAAGCCTCCATGTCTCGCCGCTGCATCCTTCTGGCGCTGAATTTGGAACTCGGCGGTCTCTTTTTCAGTACTTAAACGAATGATCCTGGAAGCTAGATTGTCGGCCCTAGATTTTTCTTCTTGCCAGAGGGTGGAAGCTCGCATATGACCAATCTCGGCTTCCTTTTTGGCTGTAATAGCTAACTCTTCCCGGCGACGTACATCATCACGTTGATTAGTCATCCAGCCTAATTCCGATCGAGTAGCTTGATAAGAATCACAGAGGTTTCTTATAATGATATTGTCTTGATTCAGTTCTTGTTGACACCATTTAAGGTCTTTATGAAAATTAAATAGTTGGCTACATTGCTTAATGTTGCTACTGCTAAGTCTCTTGATTTTGGATTCAGCTTGCCTAAGCCTATCGTCATCAGAGGAGTGGCAACCTTGGAAGGCAGGAAATCTAAGGGTCGGCGAAGGAAAAAGCTAAATGCTGCTGTAATATAACAAAAAATATAAAGACAACTTACTTTGTTGGGATGTTATTTTCAGACTTCGATCCTGGATAACGCCCTTCAACCTCTCAATTTATTTTCTCTGAACTTTTGAATCGTGTTTTAGCTGACTGATCTCATTACCAAGGTTAATAACCTCTCGCCCAAGACCCTCGTTGGTCGAAGCAAGACTCAAGCTATGATGAAAGTGCTGAAATCACAAGTTATAAGCGTGAGTATTCAGTTGCAATTAAGATGGCGAAAAATTTAAAGGATGCATACCATGTTTAGAAGATTGAAGTGTTCTTTATAGGGGATAATAGGGGCAACTTTGTGAAAGTCTGGATGATGAACAAACTATGGGCGACTATACTGTGCCAGTACTTCAAAGTACTCCGGGTCTGGACAATTATCCGCCATGCTAAGCTTGTCAAAGGCTTCGGTGAGCATATTTGGTGCAATAAGCTGTACCTTTCCAGGACCTTTAGAAGGTTGTGGAGTAGAGGGATGCCGAGGTAACCTATCAAGAACAACTAGGCCAGCGAGATGTGGTTCAAGAGCTGAAACAGGAGGAGTTTGGTGGGTTGAACCTAACTCTTGATGCTTTGGAGAAGAAGTTGGTTTGGTGGTGTCATGGTCACCAGAAATGTCAAGCATATCCATATCATGGGAGAGATTCTCGTCAACGATGGGGTTTCCCTCAGGGTTTTGACCTTTGTCTTGAGTATTGATCTCAGGAGTAGTCTCGGGCATCTCAACCTCGGAAGGCTTTGTCGAGTCATTCTCTGGCTGATCGACGAGCATACTTGAGTCATCTGCAGTTCGATCGGCGACTTTTTCGGTTTCTTCTTTCTCAGGATCTTTCTCTTTAATAGGCTTAGAAGAAGCGTTGGGATCTGGAAGCTTCGCCGAGGCAAGTTGACGAATCCTTTCTTGTCGCTCTGCAACAGTAGGTCTTTTCTTTGGGGGCTGCAAGTCGAGTTTCACCCATGACATTTTAACTCATGCAACAAATAGAGGCAAATATAGATATATATTTAAAGACAAAAGTAGGTGTTTGTTACCTGAGTCGAGTCATCAGCTTCTCCTCGATTTCTCTTTGCCCCAGTAATTGCAGCAGCTGAAAGTTTGACATAATCTTTATCATCAACCCTGAAAAACTTGCCATTATCGTCCTTAGCATATTTATGTGCATCAGGCCAGACTACCTTCCAGAAAGCGTGCTCGGCGAGATGAGAATGCTCATGGGGGAAAGCATCGCGAGCAACGGTCTTGTCGTCGTCCTTCCACCCTAGCAACCAAGGTCCCTCGACGACGCAAGGAAGGTTGGAAAAATCGCCCTCGGAGCTATGGCGAATAGTTGGAACATCTTCTGTACTTGTGAATTCAACATCGGCGAGTAGAAGATTCTGGGCAGGGTAATTCTTCTTCGGCGTGAAGCGAACAGCCCAAGGGTCGGGTTTTCTGGTGCAAGACGCCACATTGTACTGCTCGGGGAATTTCTCCACAGTAAAATCTTCAGGTTTATGAGTATCAAGTTTGGCGAGTGAAGGATAGTTAGTCTCTCCATCTCGGCGTTTGCTCCACTCAGTCATCACTCGGATAGCATTGGCGGTCAATTGGAGAGGGCTTCTATTGATAGTCGCAAGCAGGTCGACGATGAAAGTGTTTTTTGGATTATAGAGAGGAAATGTTAATCCTGACTTTAATTGACCAAAGGCGACCACAGCCCAGGTGTTGCTTGTTTCAGGGCGAAGAAGATCGTCGACAGACATTATATCGGATGTTTTCTTTGTACCAGGCAGCGAGCTGATCTTAGGATTAAGGAACTCTACACCAAAAGAGGCGCAATACGCATGCCAGTCCTTCCAATCCACCCTTTTTTGGCCAGGGGTTTTAGTTTTGCCGGTTTTACCTTTGGATCTGGAAGATTTACCGATGGAAGCCATAAGAACAGTTAGACTGGTCGGGAATTTGTCGGAGAAGATGAAGATTGGTGGTTACCGGCGAGAATTTATGTCGTAAAAAGGAATTTGGGGAAAAGATCAACCCAGATAAGGGTGAGACGAATGGTGATGGAAAGAGTATGGAGAACAGTGAGACTTTGTGAAGATTTGATGAGAAAGAGGGGAGGAAAAAGGCAGTTACAACAGTCGGAGTTTAGGGTTTTAGAAAGAGGTGTTCTGGTTTTGGGTTTGCAGAGAAAGAAGTTATGAGAAGATAGATTTGGAATGGAAAGAGAAAAACTGAATTTATAAAAGAAGGAGCTCGAACGGGCGTGGTGGGTTACCCGGTTAAAAGTAGGTCGTGCATGGGCAAAACGTGTCAGTATAGGAGTAAAAACTGCAAGGTATTTTCGGCGAGCTAAGAAAGTTTTCATCTTCGACGACTAAAAGTCTTAGAAGATGAAAGAGGCAAAATATAAAGGTAGAAAATACCTTTACGACATAAAACATCTGAGAAGAGAGGCTAGATAAAGGATTAAGGCAGAGATGCAGGAGATCAACGTGATGGAGACCTCGGCGACATATCACCTCGGCGAGTACACGAGGAGTGAAGAGCGGTATTGGTTAGCGAGAGAAGACACGTCACTATTGGTAGTTAAGAAGTAGTTGTGCATTTAAGAGGAGTCAGAACGGATACATTGTCAGGTTGACTAGTTGACTCAGTGGAGGATGCGTCATCGATCTTATATACTAAAGATTATGTCGTCTATGTTAGTAAAGTAAGGATGGGGTCGCCGATGTATATGTATCGGCGAGTCAAGAAAAATTTGTGTCAGTCTTTGGTTGTTTGTATTAGCTGTATCCATTATGTAAAAGGTCTATAAATAGCGAGTGAACCTACTGGAAAAGGGGTTGGACACATTTCAGATTGGTCTAGAGAGAGGAAAAGCATCATACTTGCTCTCTATAGCCCAAGGCGGAAATTAGGGTTCTTATTGAGAGATTATACATAGAAGATTGGCTAGGTAAGTGAGAGTTGTAATCATGCTTATATTAGTGATAATCCTTGGATCTAGTCCTCACTTATGAGGGTGAACCAAGTAAAACACCTTGTCAAGTATCTCTAACCCTTATCTCTTTAATATTTCTTATGATACTTACTAGATGCATGTTTAGGAATGATTGTGTGTATGTTAATGTATGATATTTGGGTGTACTGTCTAAGATCTAACCATTCGGATTTTAGACAGTTACATCGTCCTCAATATTCTCCCCATCTTCCTCTTAAATTTGCTGTTGAGGTGGTTCATCACCTACGGGGCATCCTTCCTCATAAGGTCCCAGATCTTCTATTTGTACTTCTTCCTCGTTTACACGTTCTCTATGTTGGATTGTGCTTGCTGCCACCTCTGGCGATAGTCCTTTGCTCGTTGAAAATCTGGTGTTATGCCTCGAAGAAACCGTGCCATGCCTTGAGGATCCGACTATTTGCTTCGGTATTTGATCAGATTTCGAAGTCATGTTGACAGTGACCTGTAAAAACAAAAAACTCGTGAGGTCCAGGGAGGCTGGTGCAGTGTACTAGGTCTGACATGTATCCTAGTAGGTGTAACAGATTCTGTCGTGCGAGATTTCAGGATTGATTATACTCGTCCTGATTATCGTGATACCTCCCATCTCTGAATTTGCCTTCGTTTCCATATCTCTCATTATCCTTTGGCCTCTCTCTTTTTGAAAAATCTCCTGCTAGATGGTTCATGGCATGATTTCGTTCTTCAAGTGATAAATTGTTTATGGAGTGCACCTGTTTCGATATAACTTTTTTTCCTTGAGTGGCTTGCTCCATGATTTCGTCCAGCGTGATTCGCTCCATTTGATATTTCTGAAGGTCTTGCAGCGTCTCTACATTCTTGGAGAAAAGTCTGTCGTACTATGGATGTTTCTTGTTGAGTTCGTTTAGATATGCTCGCACCTTGTCTTTTTCTGAGGCTCCATTTCCTACCTCCATGCACTGGGCGGTCCACTTGTCTGTCAAGCTTTTAATGGATTCTTCAGGTCTTACTCTAATGTTGAACAATTTCTCCACTCCTGGCTTTGATGAGTTGTTGTATAAGAAATGAAGTATGAACACTTTGGATAGTTCTTCGAAGGATGAGATCGAGCTAGCTGTCAGGTTATCGTACCAAGCCAAAGCTTCTCCCTTCAAACTAGAAGAAAAGTATTTGCAAAGCACCTCGTCTTTGACTGCCCAGGCCAGAAATACTCGCAGGTACATTTTGATGTGTAGAGTTGGGTCTTCAGTTCCGTCGAAGATTGATGCAAAAACTGGCATGGTGCATTTTACCGGTATGGCCTTGGCAAGGAGTTCGGGACTCAGCGGCGAACGGTTGACGTCATTGATTGCTTGAGTCAGCTTTACTTTATCAGTCGATTGAATCCTGTTATCGAAGTGCTCTGCCCGAAGCGTTTTAATTTGCTCCATCATGACTTGCTGCAAAGCTTGTGTCTCGGCATTCTTCCTTGCCTGTTCATTTTTCCTTGCATGTTCATTTTGGATGTTGTTTCCCTTTGGACGTATACTTGGTTCAGTTCTTCTGCTCGAGATTACTATCCCCTGATCCTTGGGGTCCCCCTTGAACTTGGTGTTGCTTTTCGACTCCGAGTTCCCCTTGGATCGTGATATGGTGTGTGGGCGAGAGTGTCCCTCGCTACCTCCTATGTAGTTTGACGCAGACTTCTCCGCAGCTTTCTTAGTTGCCTCGGCTAATTGCTTTTTTAGTTTCCTTATTTTCTTGTTCTTTTGAATCAGCTTTTTGAATTGTGCAGCCCTCGTGGTTTCTTCCTCGGTGGGTTGATGTGCTGGCAGTACTTCATTTGGGATGTCGTCTTCGTCCTCGATATTCTCCCCATCTTCCTCTTGAATTTGTTGTTGAGGTGGTTCATCACCTACTGGGAATCCTTCGCCATCAGGTTCCAGATCTTCTATTTGTACTTCTTCCTCGTTTACACGTTCTCTATGCTGGACTGTGCTTGCTGCCACCTCTGGTGATAGTCATTTGCTCGTTGAAAATCTGGTGTTGTGCCTCGAAGAACCTGTGCCATGCCTCGAGGATCCGACTCTTTGCTTCGGCATTTGATCAGATTTCGAAGTCATGTTGACAGTGACCTGTAAAAAACAAAAAACCCGTGAGGTCCAGGGCGGCTGGTGCAGCGTACTAGGTCTGACATGTATCCTAATATGTGTAACAGATTCTGTCATGCGAGATTTCAGGATTGATTATACTCGTTCTAATCGAACCCTAACTGTTTTTGGCTTATCCAAATCTAGCACCTATCAGGATTGATTATACTCCCTAATCTGGACTCTAAGTATGAAAGCTGCAAGGCTTGTTTCCAAATATGGACTTGATATAAAAACCCTAAAATGGCCTTAGACTTGTTTTTCCTAACACAATTGATACACCAGATTTTATGGGTGTTTCCTGGAAATTTGAATGGCCGATCCCAAAGTGAAAGCTACTCTTTCTTTGGATTTTTGCCGAGATTCTTTTGAAAAGTTTGCTACACTCTTGATTAGATCTCTGCGTTTCAAGGTTCATATTCCTTGAAGAAACATCGGTCTTTATCATATTGATGATTTGCTCAAAAAACCTTGAACATGCTAAAGCTTTTAAGATCTTTAGACACCCAAGGTGGTGGAGCTTGTAATGAAAATATAATGAAAATAAGATTTAAAGTAAATCTTTGGAAACCCTAGAAAAAATTTCACCAAAGAATTTGAAAACCATAAATCACAAGCAAACCCTAAGTTGTTTTAATAAGTCATGTTTCTAGCGCCAAACTGTGTGAGTATGAAATCTGCATAAGCACTTCATACCCGACAGCCATCAGAACATAGAAGCAACATGTGTTTCATGCGTGAGTACGAAGAGAATAAGAACAACATCGAAGCTAATTTGCATAAGAAGCAATTATGATAAAAGCATAACAATAAATTGTATTTCATTCTAATTAGTACATGGATATGATGCTTAGAATCTCGAGGAGAAACTAACCTAATCTCACTCTCACGACTTAGGTTACACCAAAAATCCAACCCTTACAATGGATCTCGAGCTCGCCTTATATAGGCCAAGTCTGAAGTGGTTTACAGCTAATAAGACAAACTACTCAATCGTGGAGATGTCAGAGTTTGTCGAGTAAGGCGGTGCCTTCGGTAAGTTTTCTCCGAAGATGGCTTCGTATCCTTTCTCTCGAACTACCTGCACGAGCCTTCTCTCCCCGAGCTCCTGTTCGAGTTAACTCTGCGGACTTATTCGAAGCAAGACCATGATATCTTTCGGTTGTGCTAAGTCTTCCTAACACGTGTCCCGAGGGTGCTTTACCCTCCACATCTGCCCAACACACCGGTGATCGACAAGGTCTACCATATAGAGCCACAAATGGAGCCATACCAATACTCGATTGATAACTGTTGTTGTGAGCAAATTCCGCCCATGGAATATACTTATCCTAACTACCTTGGAAGTCTAAGACACAAGCTCGAAGCATATCTTCTAGTATCTGATTAACTATCTCTGTCTGGCCGTCAGTCTGAGGATGAAATGTAGTACTAAGATCCAATACCGATCCCATAACTTTCTGGAATCCTCTCCAGAATTTGGAAGTAAACTGAGCACCTCTATCAGAAACAATGGAGACATTGCATTGTATTGGAATCGAAAGTTTATAGAATAACGTTTAAAACCTCGTACTAGTAAAAAATGCACTTATGTTAGGTTTGTGAGCAACTAACACAACTAGTTTAGAAATTTTGGTCTTATATGAATAATTAAGACCTTTTACTTACTTACTGTCGAAAAACAACATGTGTAAAAGAATAACAGAGAGGGAGAGTAGACACAAAGATTAGAAATGGCTACATTTCATCAGCTTCGGCATAAACCATACAACTTCAACTGATGGACTCAAGACTCTTTATATAACATAGAATAAGACATTTCACGGGCATTCCAACTTAACACACGGCTTCGACAACTCCTAAACTTTGGCTAACAAACTACAAAGTAATAGATTCCTACAACTCCGCAACAACTAAAAACACGTATCTACCATTACTTCTACTTACTTGGACTAATTAAACCACTACTAACAAACTCTACCAACAACTAACAAGTTAATATGACACAAGTATGCACTAATCTGTACTAACCAGTTTATAAATTTAACATAATTTTTAATAACTGAACCACTCTTCCTTGCTCTTTTTTTTTTCTTTCTCTCCCTCTCAAAACATTGCTACTAGTGAAGAAGAAGAACATGAAGTAGAACTTATGACTAAGAGGGTGTTAGTTGTGACTATGCTACCGTAGACTTGTAGTTTGTTAGCTACGGTAGAACTTCAATAAATTATAGTCTTAAGACGTTACATTCTATTAATTTAGCGAAGTAATATTTTATCAAAAAATTAATATGTATTAATTAAAAGAGTAATTAAAATAATTGTTCACCGATATCACTACCAGTTTCGGAACCCAAGCTTTCTGTTCATAAATCCAAGCTTTTCTTAGTTCAAACCACTTATTACATGTTTCCGTAGACTTGTAATCCATGAGATTTCTCAAAAAGATAGAGGCCAAACGATAATGAGAGATATGGAAACGAAGGCGAATTCGGAGATGGGAGGTATCACGATAATAGAAAGTACACGACAACAGAGGAAATGACTCTCGGGGAGAATTCGAAAGTAGCGGCACTCAAAGAGGACACGAGGGAGGCAGCAGGTTCGGTGTGCCAAGGCCAGGATTCCCTGCATTCCAAGATAGAAAGTTGTCGAAGCTGTGTGTAACCATCGAGGACACTCTCCGAAGCATCGAGCAATCCGAGCTGGCAAGCGAAATGAGATACCCAAGGAGCAGGCGAAACCAGCCGATGCATAATCGAAACTTTAGAGAGTATTGCCAATTCCACCAATTCTATGGGCATACAACGGAGGACTGCGTCACATCACAGGAGCAGATACATTTTTTCATCTCAAAGGGAAAATTCAAGCACTTCCTAGAACTACAAAGCCACCTCCAAGCCCGACACAGCCAAAAGAGGAGAAGAAGCACGAGGCGTATGTAATAACTATTGACCGAGGCATCCCAAGATTCGATGACTGCAACTCCATAGTTCACGCAAACATCTGTGGGCGCAACTTTGAGGGCACCATACTGATAGAAATCATAAAAGAGACTTTGAGGGAAAGGAAATATTAAGCGTAGCAGTGAGAGGACACCTGAAGGAATGTCAGAAGCAACCAGTCTTCTTTTCGGCAGCAGATATCCCCGACGAAGGCAGGTTGCACAATGACCCCCTAGTTATCACACTGCATATCGAGGAGACGGCGATGCCGAGAATACTGGTGGACCCGGGAAGCTCTGTGGACATACTCTTTGGGAGAACATATGATAAGTTGTTTGGGAAGAAAAATGCCTCCGTACCCTCCTTGTACAATGACTATGGCTTCAACGGAAAACCCTCGATGCCCAGGGGAGAACTGTCATTAATAGTTCACATAGGAAAGCTGGAACAACCAACATCATTTTGTGTTGTCAATATAGACTCTCCATACAATGCCATTATGGGACGACCTTGGCGGCATAGCATCATGGGAGTAGCCTCCACACTTCACAGAAGAATATGATTGCCAACACCAATTGGAATCGCAGAAATACTAGGTGATCCCACTGAAGCTCGTGTATGCAACGTAATTGACGTTCAAGCGAGAGAGCACCCGAGGCAGGATTCCCCAAACCAAGCCAAGCACCCAAAGATAACAGAGTCCTGCATAAGGGAGTTTATAGCTGAAGTCGAGGCTGGAATGACTAGCACCACCATGGGAAGCCCCACAGTCTGCAAGCAAGGCACTTCACCTATCAACAAGGGAAAGGGTCATTGCCCCGAAAACATAGAGTAATTCCTCGTGGCAAGCAGCAATGTACCAATGCCGAGCAAATCAGCTAGCAAGCCAAGATTGAGCAGCATTGGAAAGGATACTCTAGAGAAGCAATTCTGGAATGGACCATATGTGATCAAAAAGGCACTTGGAAACGCGGTACCTACAGCCTAATTAATCTCGAAGGACAAAAACTAAGCACCCCAGTTAAAGGACAGAACCTGAAACACCTTATCTAGAGCTTAATATGTAGGCAACACATAAGAAATGTCAGTATTAGAATGAAAGAATAAGAAAGCAGCTTGGCTCGTTGTAGTTGAAAAATATATTGCACCCCTCGATGCACTACTTTGATTCAAACTCCAGATCCTACTCGGCTAGGCAGAAGCCCTGCCCGAATAGGCAAATCTCCAAAGGCTCTCACGCCATACAAAGCAAATAGGCAATGATGTCATATCTCCCCTAGTGCCTCGACGCACTAAATTTAAAAGGCCTTAACGCCAAGGCCCAGATGCCAAAAACAAAAAGACCTTGAATAACAGGCACAAAGCTGATGTTCATATATGCCGTAAGCGCCCTACGAGCTATATGACACAGTCCTCTGTTAGGGCATTGTCCGTTCAAACCCACTAGCGTTGGTATGTCAAGCTAGTTGTCAGTTTTAGGTGTCAAAACTCAATTCTTGATTTAGCCTACTAGAGTTTAGATTTCGGAAATGGGATATAGACAAAGTAGTAGAGACCTTGAGGACGAAGACTGTGAAGACAAAGAAGACATCAATTATTCTTCATCGACAAAAGGTTAGTAGGAGTTATGACTTTATGGATATTCTTCTATTCTACTTTCTCTATTCTTTCGAAATATAGTCGACTACTTTAGTAGTGATAATAGCGATTGAGATCGTATTCTTGTGTAACGTGGCCTTGTGTCATGACCAGTGTTTGATCCCACAAATACTGTGAGTACAAGAATGAATGAGATAGATTCGATGCCATGTGTCCATTGCAATGGTTTGCTTGCAAACTGTTAGTTGGATATGGATGAATCTAAAGGAGTACTCTTGAGCAAAGAGTCCGTGGATCACAGCTGAGGACGTACACACGTCTAAGTTCTGGCTTAGCCCAGTACTTCCAGCGGAATCCAGATTTGACCAAATTTGACAGGCAGACGGTTCCCGAACCGGTTTG
>JAJJMA010112486.1:17816-34397 GCA_023529015.1 Papaver nudicaule | reverse complement strand
TGCGGATACGGATACGTCACCCATTTTGAAGTATCCGTGCTTCATAGGTTAAGAAGAAGAAGAAAGAACTTACACAAAATATTGGTTCTCTGGATCTAAAGGAAAAGACTGGAAGGCTACATGATGTGGAGTTTGAGGAGAGAATGTCTTATTGTATGGAGTTGAGAGCTATTGAGATGATGGAGGCAAGGAAGTGGCAGTCAAGGGCTAAGCAAAATGAATTTAAATGGGGAGATGATAATACATTCTATTTTCATAGAATTGACAGTGGGAGAAGGAAGAGAAACAATATAGTTAGGTTTGAAGTCAATGGAGAGGATTGCTTTGATCGAAACAAGATAAAAGTGGAGATGAGTGAGTACTATGCTAATCTGTTTGTAGAAGAGAATAATGTGGCTTTTTCTTTGGAGAACTTACAGTTTCGAAGAATTGATGAAGAGGAGAAGATGTGGATGGAAAGGGGGTTTACTGAAGAGAGAGTTTTGGATGTCATTAAGCATTTTGGAGCCAACAAATCTCCAGGGCTTGATGGATTCTCTATGGAGTTTTTTAAATGTTGTTGGCATGTGACTAAAGATGAATTTATGCAGATAATGAAGTAGTTTGAGAAGTATGGTACCTGGGACTGGAGATTAAATTGTTCTTTCATCACTTTGGTGCCTAAAAAAGAAGATACTAGCTCACCAAGGGATTTCAGACCATTGAGTTTATTGAGGAGTGCATATAAGGTGCTATCTAAGGTGTTGGCTAATAGGTTACAAACTGTTATTCCAAAGCTTGTGTCAGATTATGAGGGTGCATTCAAAAAGAACAAATAGATACTGGATGGTGTGCTCATTGCAAGTGAATGCATTGACTCTAGACTAAAAGAAGGAATACCAGGTGTGTTGTGTAAGGTGGACATGGAGAAGGCATTTGACAATGTCAAATGGAAGGCATTCTGGAGTATTTTGGAGAAACATGGCTTTGGGGAGAACTGGATATCATGGATGAAATGGTGTATATCTTCAACTAACATATTAGTGTTGGTGAATGGGTGTTCAACTGAGAAGTTTAGACCAGGGTTAAGATAGGGAGATTCTTTATCTCTTTTCTTGTTTTTGTTGGTTGTTGAGGTGTTATCAAAATTGATTTGTGATGCAGTCAGTAGAGGGCAAATACATGGGTTTTTAGGTAGCTCAAAGAGGGACCATCATATCTCATCTGCAATTTGTAGATGATACTTTGATATTCATAAATGCTGAAGTGAATGAAGTCAGGAGATTGTCCTTAATTCTTTCAACTTTTGAAGCTCTTACAGGTATGAAGCTCGATTATGAGAAAAGCTCAATGACAAGTGTGGGAGCTGATAAAACAATGGATATGTTAGCTTTGGAGCTGGGGTGTAGGGTTGAAAACTTACCTATAAAGTATCTAGGACTGCCTTTGGGTGCTAGTTTTAGAAGTATTACAATTTGGGAGGAGGTATTACACAGAATGAAGTTGAGGTTAGCTACCTGGAAGAGAAGGTTTTTGAATAAGGCAGGGAGGTTGGTCTTGATTAAAAGTTGCTTGGCTAGCTTGCCAATTTACTTTCTTTCGCTCATTCATATGCCTGCAACTGTGGAAGAGAAGATGAAAAATTTGATGAGGTATTTTATGTGGGATTCCAGTGAAGATAGAAGGAGAATGTGTTGGGTTGCTTGGCACAAGATTTGTAAACCAAAGAAGTATGGAGGTTTTGGAGTGAAGAACTTAAGATGTACCAGCAAAGCCTTAAAGCTAAGTGGATTTGGAGGTATGAAAGGGAAAAAAAACAATGTGGAGGAAGATAGTGCAAGAAAAACTTCAGAATGATCCTAATCATTTAATGCCTAGTGATGACTCCAGTAACTTGGGCATTGGAGTGTGGAAGAAGATACTCAAATCCACTGAATTTTTGAATGCAAACCTTGTTTTTCAGGTGAACAATGGCAATGGAGTGCGGTTTTTGGAGGACAAATTGACTACTAATGGTCCATTATGTAAGAGATTTCCAGCTACTTTCAAAGTGTGCACAAACAATCATATCTCAATAGCTGAAATGGTGGGACTCAAGGGATTTAATGTTGAGTTCAGAAAGAGATTGTCACATACTGAACAATTGCAATAAAATTTGTTACAGTAAAACCTCTATCTAAGAATATCCTTGGGACCGTAGGAAAATATTCTTATAGAGAGGTTATTCTAATATAGAGGTAATTTTTACAAAGATTAAGCCAATTTAGGACCAGAATTTCTTATTCTTAGGTAGAGTTTATTCCCTTATAGAGTATTCTTATATAGAGGTTTTACTGTATGTAATTAGTTGGGATATGGCTTTGTTTTAATGATGATAGGATACAGTCTCAATGAAGGGGGGTTTTTCTGTCAGAATAACTATGAAAATCAGCTGAATTCCTTCCTTTAATATAAACTTCTTTTTTTCAAAAAAAAAAAAAAAAAGTCTAAATTTTTGTCTTCATCACGAATAACTCATGCTAATCACAACGTAAATTATTGAAATGACTATAATTCTCTATCATCGCAGCCATTCGTTCTTCGAGTGGCTAACATAGTAGGATCCGTGGAAGGAATTAAACTATTTAGAGTACAATTTTAAAAGAAATACTATCCTCTTTTACTCCATTCTAGTTTAGCCCAAAACAATACCAACTATAAACAGCCGTAAGGTGCTGGGCCTTACGGCCTTCCAAGTCTAAAGTTTACTAGTTTCTTTCACCGACTTTGGTATTAGGGTTGTGTATAATAGTTTGAAGGCGACAGACGAGTAAAATCTCAAAACATATTCCCAATTTTGCCGCAGCTCAATATAGTTTTTCATGGAAAATCTCAACAATGATGTCCTGGAGAACATACTTTATCGCTTACCTTTTAGGGTAGCTTCTTCACAGGCTAAACTAGTGTGCAAATCATGGAAAACTATCCTGGACGAAAGACGTCATAACGAGGTCGGTTTCCTTTTCACATGCAGTAGCTACAGCGATGACTACAGAGACAATAAACTAAAGCTCTACTTTGGAGAAGAATATGATCATATTGATGGTGATAAGATGAACTATTACTACTCTCCCGAGACACTCATGGAGCATGGAAGATTTTCTTATAAATTCTATCACCCTGATGTCTTGGTTGGATCATGCAATGGATTGGTTTGCTTAATCAATGACCGTGAGCCTTTCGCAATATGCAATCCCTTGACAGGAGAATTTATTTTTTTGCAAGATATAATTAATTTGCGGTATGAAGGACCTAAACTAGTTACATCTGGCTTCGGTTATTGTCAATCAACTAAAGAATATAAGGTTGTTAGACTTTACAGCCACTGTTACGAGTGGTCATCCGCCCAAGTATATACTATCGGCAGCAACAAGTGGAGATACACTAGAGATACAATACATCACCCATTCGGGGGACCTGCAGGTGTCTTTGCTAATGGTGTCCTTCATTGGCTCCACCATCTCTCTAACTTCGATGAAAGCTACATTGCCGCCTTTGATTTAGAAGATGAGAAGTTCCGATCGCTGCCACTGCCACCGCCTGAGGTACTTGAACATGGAGATGATCCTCGGAATGGACTCAAGTTGTTGGGAGGGAATTTGTGTTGGGTTCAGATAACTCGTAGTTGTATAGACATATGGGCATATAAGAGAAATAAGCGCAACGCTAGCAATACTAGATACAGAACAGAAGTGTATGATCATAAACATGACTACTACAGCGAAAAGTCATGGAACTGGGTCAAGGAGTATAGTGTAGATACTTTAGGGTATGGTTACATGCCGTTTGCAATCACAAAAAGCAATGAATTGCTATTGCTGGGCAGAAACAATTTCAATTGTTATGATCCTAAAACTCGAACTATAAGCAAACTTGGGGATGATACTGGTATGGACTGCGCACATATTCAGGCAATTCCTCATGCGAACAGCTATGTTTCGTTGAAAGATTTTGGGGAAACATGGTACGGGCCGGGGTGCTCGGAAATTCCTAAAACGAACAGCTATGTTTTGTTGACAGAAATTAGAGATGCTAGTCGTAGTAGAAACATAGAATCTTAGGACACGCTAAATTATCAAAGGAATTGCCCAACTTTGTTTTTTGGGGTTCTAGCACCGTTTTCTTAGATGATATCATCGCCCAACTTTACCACTGTGTTCGGATCCTACTGCAACTCTATGCACAATGAAGATTGTGGTACTAAAAAAAAATTAGTTTTTCTACAACATCCTATATGAGTTTTGTGTTATTTTAATATTGTCATAGACAAAGTTCGGATAATTAAAGCATAAAATGCTCTCTTTTTCTCAAATTTGCCTATGTTGAGAATGGGAAGTGTCGGTTGCACACCACGCTCTAGCACAATATTTTACTCCCCTATATGGACACATGTAAAGCTAAGAGCATCCACAATGTTGAGCGTGTCAAATGGCAAATGGTATCACATATTTGGCATTTACAAATCAGATTTTGGAAAAGAAGTGTAGTTGTAGAATGCTATAATATAGTAGAGCACAAGTGTTTAATGCGCCCATCGAGAGACGGAACTGAATAATACGTATCACAGAGAAGCGCAAATGGACACTACATTTGGCGAGAGACGCAGTCTGATAATGCTCTTCACTCCAGGCGTAAAACAAGAATACTTTTCATGTGAGATGTAGTTTAACCTTGAGTGTCATTGTTGAAGCGCAGTTTAACCTTGAGCCTCTCCGTCAGGCGCAGTTTAAAATTGAGCCCACGCTCAGGCGCAGTTTAAAGTTGATCCCCACTGGCAGGCGCACTTTAAAGTTGAGTCTCACTGATGGGCGCAATTTAATCTCTCGCCCCATCACACGCATCCTCACTTTGCTCCTTAGTCGCACCCAATATCACACTGCGCTTCGCCGTCACACGCAATATCGTGTTGCATTTTGTTTCAGACGTACTATACACCTACGCTTATCACCATGCGTCTTATACAACTGCGCTCCATCAAATGCTATCTGGGGGGTCAATTTAGAGACGAAATCCTTTTAGCTAAGCAGCACTATGCGACCACTGAGAAGCCATCGGCTACTCAGTAACTGCAAATTAAATCATGCAGTTACTTAGTGGCTGTAGATTAATTTTTTTTTTTTACAAAAATCCGAACTTTTAACCGATACTTAGGATATATCGGATTTAAAGTTATTGTTTTGGGAAATATCGTGACAAGCGGCTACTCAGTAGCCGCATTTCCTTTTTTGTCGGCTACTCGTAACTGCTGATTGTAGCTACAAACCATTGTGGTTGAAATTTTTACTCCATTTTGCTTGCTTACTCTTTTCGGCTGCTTTTTGACAACAGTAGTGCTTGCTCTTAGAGGCTAAAGGATGGGCAATTGAATTGTTTATTCACCTTGGGTTTGATGATCTCTCGGTCAACCCCGAGTAAGAAGGAAGAGCCCATCTCCCAAAACCCAGTCCAGGGGTACAGTTAACAGTCGCATACATATTGGAGTAGAAATGTCCAAACCCGTATTTCTTACTTCTTCACTCCATTAAAACCCTTAACAGAACATAGAGGAAACAGTTGCAGACAGAATATGGGGGTGAGGTGAGGAAGGCACTCGGAAACTTTTCGATAAGAGTTGAATTTAGAGAAAAGATGATGAATACAGAAATCAGAACAATGGTTCGTCCAAAAAGGTAAGTATACATTAAAAATCCTACTTTCATTGTCTTCATTTGATACCTAGGGTTCATCGAATGTGTTTTTTTTTTTTTTGCAGTATAAATGTAGCATCATGTTTTTATGTTTTTCAACGTTTGATTTGGTTATGGTAGATGCAGTTTTGATTTTAATTTTAGGGTTTACCGATTTAGGGTTTATGAATTTTGTGTTCCTTGTTTGTTATGAAATTGAATCAATTCAAGTGAATACAGTACTAATGATTCTTATTAGGTTATGAATGACTGAGAGTTTGAATGACATTGTATTTCAGGAAGGTTCTCGAAAGGAATTTTCGCATAAATGTAATGAATAGCAGTCTGGAGGGTAAAACATTGTATTGTGGTAAGGTTGTTGGTTCTGCTATTAGCTTTGATAAGTTTAAGGAAATGGTGAAGTGTAAATTGAGGTGTGTGGGTTCGTCGGCTGAAACTAGTGTGAGAATTTATTGGGACAATGATCGGATTGAATGTGACTTGGAGTTCTTTGAAATGTGGTTAAATGCTGTGGAAGATGAGGATGGGTTTGTTACGCTTCGTGTTTCTATTAGTGGTGATTGTGCTGGTATGACTGGTGGTGTTAGTGTTGATTGTGCTGGTATGAGTGGTGGTTGTACTGATATGGCAAGCAGAGGCAGTATAGTGTTCATGGAGAATCTCGACAACAATGATGTCTTAGAAAACATACTTTTTCGCCTACCTTTTGGGGTAGCTTCGCAGGCTAAAAGAGTCTGCAAATTATGGAAAACTTTACTGGATAATAGACGACATAACGAGGTGGGTTTCCTTTTCGCATGCCATGATAACGAAGACAATAAAATCCAGCTCTACTTTGGAGAAGAATATGATCAAATTGATGGTAATAAGATGAACTATTACTACTCTCATGAGACACTCATGGAGATGGAACATTGCAGATTTGCTCATAAATCCTATTAAAGTAATATCCTAGTTGGATCATGCAATGGCTTGGTTTGTTTTCGGAAATGGGATCATGATGACCACGTCCATGAGCCTTTTGCCATTTGCAATCCCTTAACAGGTGAATTTATTTTTCTTAAAGCTAATTTCAGTAGGGTGTGGGATGAAGTTGCATTAGTATCAATTGGGTTCGGTTATTGTCCATCCACTGGTGAGTACAAGGTTGTTAGACTTCACACCCTCGATAGCGAGGAACTGTATGGGTCATACGTCCAAGTATATACTATTGGCAGTAACGAGTGGAGAGACATGGAAACATTTTTACATCGCACATTCTGTGCATCTGGTATCTTTGCTAATGGCGTTCTTCATTGGTTGGATTATGATAGAGATAGAAGTGCCATTGTTGCCTTTGAGTTGGAAGACGAGAAGTTCCGAGAGCTCCCACTGCCACCGCCTGAGGTACTTGAACATGGAGATAACCTTTGGAATGAACTCAAGTTGTTGGGAGGGAATTTGTGTTGGGTTAGGAGGATTCGCACTAAGATAGACATATGGGCATATAGGAAAAATAATCTTAACACTAATAATACTAGATATGACATGGAAGAGCATGATCAGAAACTCGACTACTACAGCGAAACTTCATGGAGCTGGGTCAAGGAGTTTACTATAGAGTGTGGAAATTATTACGAGCCATTTGCCATTACAAAAAGAAATCAAGTACTATTTATGTTCATAAGTGATCTCTACTGTTATGACCCTAAAACTCAAACTATGAGCAAACTTGGGGATGATAATGGTATGGGCTACTCAAGAGTTTCCCTAATTCCTCATGCAAACAGCAATATTTCGTTGAAAGATTTCGGGGAAACATGGTATGGGCCGGGTTGCTCAACAAATCCTCAAACAAACAGTTATGTATCGTTGGCAGAAGTTAGAGATGCTTTCAGTCGTCGTGAAGAAAACATGGAATCTTAACACGGACGTGATTATCGATCTACATTCTTGGATTTACCTATACGTAAGTTCCTTAACCGAGTGTCTTCTTCGTGAGTTTATTTAGTTTATTGTCTAGTACTCAGGTTTTGTCCAAAATTGGGTTTGATTTAGTTTCAGAAGATTCACGGGGAATAATGGCTTTCACAGGCAAATTTCTTTTTATTTTTAAAATTTGTATGATTTTTTTTCCTTTTTGTTTTGCTTCAGACTTCATAGATTAACTTCTACGTTCTGTATCCAAACACCCTCTTTTAGTATATATTGAATGCCTTATTGATATTGTACCCCGTGTATAGAGTAACAAAAGAATATGTAGATACCTTTAGTATGTAAGATGGTAAAAATGTCGTGTGATGAATCCATGCCCGACGTAGAAACACGGTAAAAAGAACCTACCAACCAAACCTCAGACAACTCTTAACAGAGTTTTGAACTGTGTGAATGTCAATTGCAAGACACTAAAGCATGACCAGCAGTCCGAAGACCTCTGACTTTAGTTTGAGTTTAATTCGAACTCCAACAGTTTCATGCACCATTTGGTCACGATATTGTGCACACTCTTATAAGAGTTTTTACATGACATTTGAATCTACACCGCTGGTTTAATTTGGGGAGTTATAAAACGAGGATTGTAATTGAAAAACAAAAATAATAAGAATATGATCATATTGATGGTAATAAGATAAACTCTTACTACTCTCATGAGACAGTTATGGAGATGGAACATTGCAGGTTTGCTTTTAAATCTAAGTCCTATCAAGATAATATCCTAGTTGGATCATGTAATTGATTGGTTTGTTTTCAGAAAATGGATTCTGGTGGCCACCCCGATGAGCCTTTTGGTTGGGTGCTCAGCAGTTCCTTAAACAAACAGTTGCCAGTTATGTCTCGTCGACAGAAGTTAGAGATGAACAGGCAATCCTAACATAGAAGAAGCTATGAATCGAATGGTCCATATTTCTTAGGTGTTTTATCTTGTTGTAGTATTTTCTTGCATCTCTCCTTATTGGGAATTTTTTTTTTTTTTTTATCGAATGAGAATATATTATTAGATAAGAAGAATATACACAGTATCTACCAGAGGTAGAGAGAAAAAATAAAAAAGATTACACAAAAATTGCCTCCTAATTGTGAAAACTGAACTTGTGAAGTCCAAGTGAACTGTGTTGCCTGCAGCTGCAGCCCAAGACAAGACAAGTGACTTTGTGTCGATGGCAAGATCATCATCCGTCTTGAAACAATACTTTTCTTCAAAAATCCTGCAATTTCTTTCTCTCCATAGGGTATAAATGATTGCAGCTGGAATAAGCTCCCAAGTATAATTACCCGAATTAGAGAAAGAATTGTACTTCCAGCAATGTGCTAATACCTTCAAATTTTCTGGAACAACCCATGCCCATTCTCCACCGGGAGAAGTTAACTTCCAAATCTTTGCTGCGACTTTGCAGTGCAGGAATAGGTGACTGTGAGTTTCCGCGACACCACCACACATCACACATAAATCATACTACAACTGAATTCTCTTACGGCGTAATCTGTCAATAGTGTTAAGCCTGTTATGCACAGCACACCAAACTGTGAAGAAGACTTTAGGCGGAATAGCATTGTTCCAGATGAAGGAAAATGGAAAATTATCCAGACCATGGGCTTCAATCAATTTAGAATAGAGAGATTTCACCGTAAAGATACCATTACTTTGTAAGGACCAACGTCTTGTATTTTGAAGACCATCTAGAATAGGAGGTACGTCACCAATTTGTAAAACCATAGCAGCATACTGATTAGCTTCATGTCCATTTAAAAGTCTGTTGAAATCAAAACGCCAATTACCTTCAGTCGAAATCATGTCTGCCAGAGTGGAGTTCTTGTTTATGACAAGCTTGTAGAGTGCAGAAAAAGACTTTGCTATCGATTGTTGACCTGTCCAGATATCATGCCAGAAAGAAATCCTGGTACCTGAATGAACAATGAGTGTAGAATGTTTGCTAATTAGGACAGCGTTGTTGGCTATGTTTCGCCAACAAGAGAATCCATGTATGTCCTCTACTTCAGCTGGTACGCATATATGTCCTTATTGGGATATTCCAAGGAATTTGTTTTTAGAGTGTTTTGTAGTTTGATACTTAGAGCATCTCCTGATGGAGATGTTTTAGCTTCCAAATCTAGTTCATTAGCCCTTTTACATAATTCTTCTTCGTTGTTTTCTTTCGAAACCCAACCTATTTACATCTATGTTGCGTAACCGTGTCAGACACATGATCGAGTCTGGTTTGCTTGTCTTGCTTCATACATGAACAACTGAAGGCTACATTTTGAAATTAATTTGGCAAGGAATTAAGTTATGAAATTAAGACTAATCGAAATTGGATAAAAGGGTTTTTTCCTTTTTTTTGCGGTAAAAGGGTTAAATTTTTTATTCAAAAAGAGAAAAATAAGAAGAAGAAGAAAGTGCACAACAGTGCTACAAAGCCTAAGCTGGAAAACAAGCCCAAAGCAAGGCAAACAAAACAGGAAGACAAAATAGAGGAAACACACCCCTCTCCCAAAACTACAAAGCTAAAAGGAAGAGACTTTAAATCATTCCTTATATTTCCTAGCTGACTTCCTTTGACCTCTTCCCAACTTATTATTAGCAGAAACTCCGGACCAAAAGAGGACTCCCAATTCCTTGTCAGGATTTGTGTTGGGATATATTTATTAAAAAGATTTTTTTTGTATATTCTTATCAACTTGAACATCTTAGCCCAGTGGTAAAGTATTTTGGGCTTGGGGTACTAGGTCACAAGTTCGAGTCTTTCCCCTATTGTTTGGGTAAATATATACTAGATATTTATTTACATTAGTCCGGGAGCGTTTTAAACTTCAATTTCAAAACGTTTTTAAGCTAATTAATCTCCATTATTTTCAGCATAATTATCCTTAATTACAAATTGATTTTTTGATTGTTTTTGACTGTTACAGAGGATTTTAAGTTAAATCAAATTAATTTCATTAATTCTTTTTAATTGTAATGGATTCTCTTAAGCCTTTATAAGGCTGGTTTTCTGAAAAGAGAAAAGACAAGTTTTCTGAGTATTCTGAGCAAGAGAAAGAAAGAGTAATAGTTGGTTCGATTTCCCATAGTGCAGAGAAATCGAACAAGAGAGTATCAGCTGTTTTATCCCATAGGGTTTACGACAAGAGTGAACTGCTAAGCACAATCAAGAAGCAGAGTCGGGAAACACCTTAAAGAGAGCGACCTAGTCCGCGACTCAGCTGCCTGTGATTTTTGTTTTGTGTATTTTTTTATTTTCTGCAATTGTTTTCCAACAATTTGTTTAATGGGTTTCTATACCATAGTCATTAGCAATCAAGGAGACATCTTGTCGAGTAGATCTCCTTAATTCAGAGAATTAGAGTCAGAGTCGCCTTCACCTTGGATTATATGAACTTTGAAAAGTTCAGTGAGGTAGCCAATTACTAAGCCACATATATTTTGAAACTTACAAGGTAAAATAGGCTCTATGATCTAGGAATGATTATATCAGTAGAGTAAGAGCGCTCTATGATCTTAAATACCTCTGGCTCCAAATGCTATAAGAGACGTCAAGCCACTTTAGATTAACAAAAGCTCTTTCAAGGTTGCTAAGAATTCTATTCCTCCCTAAACTTGCACCAGATTTGGGACATTGTCGCAATCTACAAGAGTCTACAGCTTCATTGAACTCTTTCATAGAAATTCTTAATGGAGCTCTTTCACCTTTCCTATCTTCAGATGTAAGCATCGTGTTGAAGTCACCAATGACAAACCAGTTATGAATTCAAATCTCATCTCTTGACAGTCAAAACATTAGTATTTTCACAAGATCCTAAAAAAAGCATTTACACAAGATATACTAAAAATACACCTCTATCAACACGTATATATTTATTTAAGGAAACAAAATTTTTGGAAACGGTTTCCAAGTTGTAAGACTTGTGCACCACGAACAAATTAATCAAGTCATCACAATATATATAAGAAGGCCCTATAGGAAACACACACACACAAAGAAAAAGAGCAAGTATCAACGTTGAGCTCAATTCCTATAATTTTCATGGAAAATTTCGACAATAATGTCCTAGAAAACATACTTGATCGCTTACCTTTTGGAGTAGCTTCACGCGCTAAACGAGTGTGCAAATCATGGAAAACTATCCTGGATGATAGAAGTCATAACGAAGTGGGTTTCCTCTTCGCATGCCATGACAACAGCGATGACTTCAAAGACAACAAAGTCCAGCTCTACTTTGGACAAGAATATGATCATGTTGATGGCAATAAGATGAACTATTACTACTCTCATGAGACACTCATGGAGATGGAACATTGCAGATTTGCTTGGAGATCATCCAACCACGAAGATTTTATGGTTGGATCATGCAATGGACTGGTTTGTTTGCAGAAAGGGGGTGGCATCGGCACGCCTGCAGAGCCTTTCGCAATTTGCAATCCCATAACAGGTGAATTTATTTTTCTTAAACCTAATTCAAGTAGGGAGTGGAATAAGCATAAACAAGTTGTAACAGGCTTCGGTTATTGTCAAACAACTAAAGAGTACAAGGTTTTTCGACTTTACACCCTCGATTGGTGCAGGTCACACGTCCAGGTATATACTCTTGGCAGCAACGAGTGGAGAGACATTGAAACATCTATAAATCATACATTCTTTGATTCTGGTATCTTTGCCAATGGCGTGCTTCATTGGTTGGACGCTGGTGGAAGTGCCGTTGTCGCTTTTGATTTGGAGGATGAGGAGTTCCGAGATTTCCCACTGCCACCTCCTGAGCTACTTGAACGTGGAGCTTCATTTAGTTATGATGATCTCAGGTTATTGGGAGGGAATTTGTGTTGGGTTCAGGTTTACGAAGCTCACATAGACATATGGGCATATAAGAGAAATCATCGTGACAGTAATGATGCCAGATACCGCACGGAAGAGCACGATGAGAAACACGACTACTACCGTCAAAATTCATGGAAATGGTTCGAGGAATTTAGTATAGAGTGTGATTACCAGCCATTTGCAATTACACGAAGTAATCAAGTACTATTGTTAGACGACAATAATTTCCATTGTTATGACCCTAAAACTCGAACTATAGGCAAATTTGAGGATGACAATTGTATGGACTGCTCATATATTGAAGCAATTCCTCATGCGAACAGCTACATTTCGTTGAAAGACTTTGGCGAAACGTGGTATTGGCCGGGGTTCTCATCCACGGGTCTTCAAACAAACAACTATGATATGTTGGAAGAAGTTAGGGAAGCTTATAAGTGCCGCAGAAGAAACAGGCAGTCTTTTGTTTTTTATTTTATTTTGTTTTTTATTTTTCTCATCTTTCTGATCATGGGAAAACAGGCAGTCTAGAAAACATATTTTATGCCAATCAGTCCTACCAGTAATCTGAGTTCGAAACTCGCCGGTACCAAATATTTCAGATCAAAAGAAAAGAAATACTATATTTTATCGTTTACTTTTTGTGCATCTTTAGTTACAGGCTTAACTTCCTGGCTAATAGATGTCATGACGAGGTTCCTTTTTGCATGACATGATTCATGTCAACGCAAATGAGAGAGACTAACAATTGAAAATATTTCATGGCAGTTTAACATAAGCAAAAATAATTTGTTTCTCCTTCATTTTTTTTTAACTCTGTCCCTCTCCTTCGGTGGTGTCGAACATGTCGAACAAGCCAAATCCAGATATTTGTATGTACTAGAGCCACGTTCACAAAGCCGTGAAATTACGATCTTTTATCTCCAGGCCATCGATGGATTCGAGCTTTTCTACCTCTCTGAGTCGAGGAATATGCATATGCTAATTTTTCATCCAATTCTTGTAAACTTCTTTCAGTTAATGATGATTAATAAAATTTAATTTTTCATTAAAAAAAAAAAAAACTTGCTATGGCTCCTAGTACTTAAAGATAGTCTCCTCAGAACCCTCAGCTCTTTCACTTCGGTAAGTAATTAATAAATCAGAAAGCAAAATAGAATACTATAAGAGGTTGCGATTTGACACAAATGGAGTTTGAATTCTAAGAAGGTTAATCTGAAAATTTATTCCCACCCCACATACTTCCCCTTCTTGCAACTTTTTTGTCCTCCTGCTATTAACAACACTCTTCTTTTACGACACCTATAGGCATCTCTAGCTTCTGTCAACGAAACATGGCTGTTTGTTTGAGGAACTGCTGAACATCCCGGCCCATACCATGTTTCCCCGAAATCTTTCAACGAAACATAGCTGTTCGCATGAGGAATAACTTGAATATTTGAGCAGCCCATACCACCATTATCATCCCCAAGTTTGCTTGTAGTTCGAGTTATAGAGTCATAACAGTAGAAATTTTTGGTGCCCAACAATAGTACTTGATTGCTTTTTGTAATCGCAAACGGGTTGTAATCACCATCACCACAATACTCTATACTGAACTCCTTGACCCAGTTCCAATGATTTTCGCTGTAGTAGTTGCGTCTCTGATCATGTTCATCTGTGCCGTACCTAGTATCGTTAGTGCTGATATTGTTTCTCTTATATGTCCATATGTTTATACAGTTACGAGTTCTGTATTTCTGAACCCAACACAAATTCCCACCCAACACCTTGAGTTCGTTATTAACATACGAATCTTCAAGTTCAAAACCCTCAGAAGGTGGCAGTGGGAGCGATCGGAACTTCTCAT
Organism: Papaver nudicaule; assembly: GCA_023529015.1. NCBI lineage: Eukaryota > Viridiplantae > Streptophyta > Magnoliopsida > Ranunculales > Papaveraceae > Papaver > Papaver nudicaule. The sequence goes on along the minus strand of JAJJMA010112486.1, from coordinate 20,055 downwards.
CTTGCAAATCAAAGGCGGCAATGTGCCTTTTTCCATCTTCGTTGTCATTCAGCCAATGAAGAACACCATTAGCAAAGACACCACTTTTACCAAATCTGTAATCTATGCATGTTTTCTTGTCTCTCCACTCGTTGCTGCCAATAGTGTATACTTGGACGCGTGACTGCTGCCAATCAAGTGTGTAAATTCTCACAACCTTGTACTCTTTTGTCGATTGACAATAACCGAAGCCAGTTGAAACAAGATCTGGTTCATTCTTCACCCTGCACATGTTATCTTTAAGAGAAATAAATTCACCTGTCAAGGGATTGCAAATTGCGAAAGCCTCAGGCAAGCCGATACCAGGATCTTCTTTCTGCAAACAAACCAGTCCATTGCATGATCCAACCAGGATATCACGGTTATAGGATTTCGAAGAAAATCTGCAATGTTCCATCTCTATGAGAGACGAGTAATAGTTCATCTTATTACAATCAATGTGATCATATTCTTCTCCAAAGTAGAGCTGGATTTTGTTGGCCTTGTAGTTGCGGACATGGTGTGCGAAAAGAAATCCTAAGGGAACCTCGTCGTAACATCTATCATCCAGGAGAGTTTTCCATGATTTGAACACACGTTTAGCCCGTGAAGCTGCCATAAAAGGTAAGCGATAAAGTATGTTTTCTGATACATCATTGCAGAGATTCTCCATATGAAAATTATATTATCGAGCAAAACGTTGACGATATGCTTCGTTTGAGCTTTGTGGTGCACAACTCATATATATACAGATAAGACATGCAGACTACAACAAGGAAAATTAAGTCGTTGCTAGAAACTACTATCCTGGAGAAGGCCCTATGGGCCGAGGCACCAAGCCAGTTGCCTCACGCCTCAAGCGACTAAGCGCGAATAAGGCACGTGATGCCACCAGAAAAACATTCCGATTGGATGTGTGAATCTTTAGATTGTTGTGGGTGCTGGCTTAAAATTCCATTCGGCACTCACACCCATAGAATTTCGTAGACGTGAAGATTTAACTCACTTTGCTTTGAATCTCTGTTTCTAAAACAAAAGAGTATGCAAGGAAAAAAACCGTACAAAACACCCGCCAAATCCTAGAAAGCAAACGCCCATGCATGAATAAATTATGTACTTAACCATATGGATGTAATGACTAATACACTGCTATTTTCCTTCGAAAACACTAGAGTTGTGCTCCCTCCAGATACACTGCCTTATAGCTGAAGGTAATAGATTCCAAAGGTTTCTGAAATTATTATGCCCAATGGGATGCTGCCAAGACAACAAATCACTCTCAACGTAAAGTGCGACGTATAACAACTCTTTTAGCGGCAGAAGTATACAACGTAGAAGCAGATCTGAGTCGTCATCATAATTGCCATATTAGTTTGTTTTTCTGGGTTCTGGAACCCTTTTGTTAGATGTTTGCTTTCTTAGAATGTTTTCTTTTTGGATCCCACTACACCAAATGGCCTATTTACTAACAAAAGAAATTGTAACTGATTTTGTAATCCTAACACAAATAAACAGTTATAACACTAGTAACAGTCATGGAGTGTTATAACAATCATGATGTGTTATACTTCATAATTTAATTTAAGTGGAAATTCACAATAATTCAATAACCCATAAAAATGTGTTATAGATTACAATAATTGGGTTACAAATAACTCCAAACAACTATATCTACCCAAAATTTCATACATACTAAATCAACCCCATCAATATAACTCTTTGTCATTTCCATAAATAACACAATTATGCTTTTAGAACCATGTATTGGTTTAGAACCCTAGAATAACTTAAATCCCAGAACCAATGATGTGAGAACCAAAATATTAGAACCAACTTGAACTTTTTAAAATGCACTTTATTTTCCACTTATGAATAGTACATGAAGCTGTAAATTTGAATTTTCCAAATTTACCCTCATTTTAATTTTTTGGCTTTGTTGTTACATAAATAAATGAGGGGTATCAACGTAATTTTATTTATAAAATTTTTAAATGCACTTTATTTTCCACTTATGAATAGTGCATGAAGCTGTAAATTTGAATTTTCCAAATTTACCCTCATTTTAATTCTTTTGCTTAGTTGTTACATAAATAAATGAGGGGTATCAACGTAATTTGATTTATAAAATTTTTAAAGTGCACTTTAAGTGGAAAATATATTGCACTATTCATAAATGGAAAATAAAGTGCACTTTAACAATTTAATAAGTGGGAAATAAAGT
>JAJJMA010112486.1:4510-16868 GCA_023529015.1 Papaver nudicaule | reverse complement strand
CGTTCTTGATAGTTCGTATGTCGTTCTACCACGTTCGAAGCTCGAATCGACAATTGATCTCCATATTCATCCGACAAGTCTTCGTCGAAGCACCAATTATTAGTATTCGTCATATCTTGCTTAGAAACTTCTTCTGACAAGTCGAAATCTTTGTCAAAGCACCAAAACTATTGGTATTCGTCATATTTTGGTTGAAAACTACTTGTGATAAGTCAAAATCTTCGTCGAAGCACCAAATCTAACAATATCTTGCTTAGACACTTCTTCTGACAAGTCGAAATCTTCGTTGAAGCACTAAAACTATTGGTATTGGTCATATCTTGCTTAATAACGTCTTCCGATAAGTTGAAATTTTCGTTGAAGCCCAACTTTTAATGATATCTTGCTTAGAAACTTCATCCGACAAGTCGAAATCTTCGTCGAAGCACCAAAATTATTGGTATTCGTCATATCTTGCTTAGAAACTTCTTTTGACAAGTCGAAATCTTCGTCGAAGCACCAAAAACTATTGGTATTCGTCATATCTTGGTTAGAAACTTCTTCTGACAAGTCAAATTCTTCATCGAAGCACCAAAACTAGTGGTATTGGTCATATTTTGTTTAGAAACTTCTTATAACAAGTCGAATTCTTCATCGAAGCACCAAAACTAGTGATATATTACTTCATAAGGTCTTCTCATGAGTCGAATTCTTCGCCAAAGCACCAAATGTATAGGTATTGATCATATTTTGGTTAGAAACTACTTAGGACAAGTTGGATTCTTTGATCGGAGCAACTGAACCGAATGTTCTTATTCATATTTTTGCTTAAGAACGTCTTGTTATAAGTCGAATTCTTCGCTTGTAACACCAAATCTATAGGTATCGTTCAGACCAAACCTATAAATGTTTGCTAGATTATCACTAAATTGATCCCCTAAGTCGGATTCTTCATCGCATCGAAGGTTGATTAGAAAAAAACCGAAAGCACGAGCTTGAGAAAGCACACAATCCGTATGACTATCCAAGCGATTCTCCACCGCTCATCAAGAGTTTCAGAGTGAATACGAGCCGTTCATCCATTCTCCTATCCGTATGAGCCTTCAAATGGTTCCTCACCGTCGATAGTTAAATCAACCCCTCAATCTCTCACCGTCCAACCTAAATTTTCATTTATTTACAAAACCCTAAGCTCTAAATTGCCCTCATTTTTTTCCCCTTCCCTTTCTCATTCTCTTACCCGCAGCCGCTCTAAAACTTCTTTCTCTCTCTATTTTCTCATAAAATCCCCTTTTCCCTTCTGCCCTAATTTCTTCCCTTTCCCCTCTCTGAAATCTCAAAACCTCTATTTTCTTCACATTAATCTCTAAGTTAAACCTCAATTTTCATACTAAATCGTTGTGAAATACTGGTAAAAGACGAGTCAGAAACCTAAAGACCCTGATCTACCACCAAAAAACCATCAGAAAAGCTAGATTCAGTTGAAGATGCTGCTGGATTTAGTGATGTTAAAACGCTAGATTCAGTTGTTTCTTACGAAGGTATAGGTAAAGCACCGATGGTGCAGACAGCTGAGAAAAAGAAGAGGAAGCCTAGATCTAAATACTGCTGCTGTCTTTAAGAAAGAGGAAACTGGAAGAAGATGGAGGAGAAGTTAAAGATCTAAGGTGAAGATGATTTATTTAGTCCTCAAGTGCCTCCTGATGAAGCAGAACAACGGTGGTCCTCAAGATCTGGTAATAATCATTCATGTTCTTTGTGTTTTGTTCTTATTTTGTTTTGATTCATGAGTTTGTTCTTGTAATAATCATTTCTGATTTTTTGATTCATGTCTTGATTCATGAGTTTTCCTGTTTTTATTGTGTTTCATCTTCTGTGCATGAAGTGTTTGATAAAATGGGTCAATGAATATTTTGTTGGATTTAAGGTTCGGTGTAAAAATGTCTTGAAGCTTTCATGTTTATAGATATAGATATAGAGTTTGTTCTTGTCTTATCATTTTGGGATGTTTAATCGTGTATTCTGTGATAGATCAAATGAAATTATCCTTTTTTAATTTTCTTCTTGTCTGATTTAATTCCGTTAATGATATCGATAGATAAAAGTTAGGTTAAATCTCTAGTTCCAATTAGAATCAAACCCTTAATTTTGATTGAATTGAATCCCTGTTTTCCTGTTTTTTTTTTTTTTTTGTCTCATTGATTTTGATTTGAAGCTAGATCTGAGCCCTAAACCCTAATGAAGTTGTTCAAATGAATAAGAAAAGAAAGACCTATTGATGTGTTTGTATGTAGAAGAGCTTCTGTAAGTGCTGATAATGCCTAAGTTGTTATGTACTATGAGTTTTTATTGATGTCTGTTTCAAACTGCTAACATATGACGACATCCATGCTGTGGCTGACGTAGGAATATTGACTGAAAAGATATGCTTTGTTTATGGTTGTGCTTACTCATGAACAATGCGTTTCTTGCTGTTCTTTTGGAGATAGCTGACATAAATTAGAATCATGGTTATGCACTATTGTGTCCTGCTATATGCCCAATTCTATAGTGGATTCTATAGTTATGTATTGTTATTGCTTGTACTAGAGGTAATGACGAGTGAGTCTTAATTTAGCAATGGATATGCTGGACCTTTTGGATTGACTGTGTAAGACTTATTCATGCACTCTGTAAGATGGGGACTGACTTGTTTTATTTTGCAATGTTGTTACCTTGAACTATTTTACATCTACTTGTCATCCTGGGCTTGGTGGAGCTGTTGTGCCTAGGTCATGTGACCATGTGCCTCAGGTATATCATCACTACTCACCTGTTAAGATGATATTGAAGAGCATGGACCTGGTGGAGGGCCAAGAACAAGCTATGAGTTAAGGATTAGATGGCAAGAGATTGAAGGTGAAATGTATAGCTTGTGTGATGGTGGTCTGCTAATGCAGGTTCGAGTCTCATTCTCTCTCTCTCTCCCTCCCTCTCCCCATCTCTTATATATTTTTATGCATTACTTCAACTGATTTTTGTTTGGTTACTGAATGTGGGTTGTGTTGTTTCTGCAGTTGGAGTACTTGGAAGAGAGCAAGCAACTGATTTTTGTTTGGTTACTGAATGTGGGTTTTAAGGAAGTGAGTGATGATGAAGATGTTGAAAATTCACTTCACTCTGCAGAGGCAAGCAACTGGTGGTGGATACCAAGGTAGATTACGAAGCTGACTACTGAAATCTTATGTAACTCAAATGTGATGAATGGCAAGGTGTTGTACACTGTTAGGCTCATAGTACTTTCCTATGTAGGCTGCTTGTCAGTGATTTCCTAGTTTTAAACTTTTTTTGAATTTGTTGAATGGTATAGAACCAGATGAACAATCTACGTTGTAAATGGTTATGAAGATGAATATTGTAAATTGTTTTGAACTACTTTTGAAATGAAAAATTCTAGATTTATATTTTGAATTGCTGTTTCCTGTAAATTTTAGTGAATTTTCAATTTCAGGTTACCACAATCTGGCACTTTCAGGTGACCAGAATCCGGCACTATAAGATGCCGGAACTGACACAGTTTCAGGTCACCGGTCTGACGTATACGGTGACGGAACTGACACAATTTCAGGTCACCGGAAGACATCTCAGGTGACCGGGCCTGCATTTCAGGTGACCAGGCCTGACATCTCAGGTGACTGAAGGTTACCGGGAACTGGCATCTCAGGTAACCGGACCTGACATCTCAGGTGGCCGGAGACCGGGATTTCAGGTCTTCTGACCTGAAAATGACATGTTTCTATTTTGAACTCTAACAAATTTGTAATGGAATCCATGCGTTATAGAATTCCTAATGGACACATGTCATTTTATAAGTAGCCAACTTAATAAGCATAAATAGTGTTAGTGTTTTTATTGTAATGGAAATGAAGTGTTAGTAAACTTTAATATGAATAACTGATTTAAAAAGTTACAAATAACAGTAACAGATTTATAACGCCACATTCTTAACACTTTAAAAGGGTTAGTGAATTTTTGATTCTATTTTTTGTAACTCTTTATTTCCATTAGTAAATGGGCTATTTCTAGTAGTGTCCTCTGGAAATTCTATACAAAATCAAGTTGTGGTACTCAAAAAATTTGTTTTTCTACAATATCTTCAGATTTTCTCCTTGTTTCTCTTATGGACGGCACCTAGTGATTGAATGCTCCAATGTATGCCTATTATCCCATAATGGCTTTTGGCACGCTGGGTGCAATATAAATTCTCTTGTAATTTCTGGCATTAGTGATCTTGAACAATGGTCCGTGCTGCACCTTTGTTTGGGATAATAGTCGCTGGTACATGACATCGGGCTGCCGGGCCTTACTGCCTCCTCAAGAATAAAAGTTTTATGCACCATTAATAAGTCTCGGTTTCCTATATAAGAGTCGTGCTTGTTTTTGGTAAGTCTACAGACCTATATATAAGAGTTGCACCCCAAACAAAGGAGCACGACCGAAATATCAAATCCCTCAAAGGAGTATTATCTGGAGTGGAGATCACATTATAAGAAACAGATAAAACAAGAGGAACTCTCAAACCTTTTACGTAGCATATAGTTCTCATGGAGCATCTTAACAATGATGTTTTACAAAACATACTTTATCGCCTACCTTTTGGGGCAGCTTCACTGGCTAAACGAGTATGCAAATCATGGAAAGCTATCCTGGCTAATAGACGTCATAACGAGGTTGGTTTCCTTTTCGCATGCCATCGCTACATAGATCGCTTCAAAGACTATAAAATCCAGCTCTACTTTGGAGAAGAATATGATCATATTGATGGTAATAAGATGAATTATTACTACGCTCGCGAGACACTCATGCAGATGGAACATTGCAGATTTGCTTATAAATCTAGATCCTTTCAAGCTGATATCCTGGTTGGATCATGCAATGGATTGGTTTGTTTTCAGAAAAAGGATTCTAGTGGCCACCCCGATGAGCCTTTTGCAATCTGCAATCCCTTAACAGGTGAATTTATTCTTCTTAAAACCAATTTGAGTAGGGTGTGGGAGATTCATGAATTTGTTTCGAGCGGGTTCGGTTATTGTCAGTCCACTGATGAGTACAAGGTTGTAAGACTTTACACCCTCGATAGCCAGGAACTATACGGGTCATACGTCCAAGTATACACTATTGGCAGCAACGAGTGGAGAGACATGAAAACATTTGTAAATCACACCTTCGTCGTATCTGGTGTCTTTGCTAATGGTCTTCTTCATTGGTCGGATGACTTACTTGGAAATATAATTGCCTTTGATTTGGAAGATGAAAAGTTCCGAGAGCTCCCATTCCCACCTCCTGAGGTATTTGAAGGTTGTTTTTCTAATGAACTCAAGTTGTTGAGAGGGAATTTGTGTTTGGTTAACACAACTGGTAGTCATATAAACATATGGGCATACAAGAAAAAGAATCTTAACACTAATAATACCAGATACGGTGTGGAGGAGCATGATCAGAAACACGACTACTATAGTGGAAATTCATGGGGCTGGGTCAAGGAGTTTAATATAGAGTGTAGACGTTCTTGCAAGCCTTTTGCAATCACAAAAAGCAATCAAGTACTACTGTCGTACGCAGGTGATCTCTTTTGTTATGACCCTGAAACTCGAACTATGAGCAAACTTGGGGATGATAATGGTGGTATGGTATGCCCATATATCGAAGCAATTCCTCATGCAAACAGCTATGTTTCGTTGAAAGATTTCGGGGAGACATGGTATGGGCCGGGGTGTTCCGCAGTTCCTCAAACAAACCGCTATGATTCATTGGCAGATGTTAAGGATGCTTCTAGTCGTCGTAAATGAAACATGCATGGAATCTTAACGCAGACGAAATTATCAATCAAATTTTCCATATTTCAGTTTTGGAATCTAGCATCGTTTTCTTATTTGGTTTACTTTCTCGGAATGTCTTCTTTCGTTTTATTGTTTTGTGTGGATCCTTTCTAAAAATTTCTTTGCACAATCCAAATTGTGGTACTTATATGTAGAATATGTTTTTGTGTTCTTAATAGCCATACTTTTGATTTTTGAAAGTAAAAAGTCAGTTGTCGACAACACAAATATTTCTAGTTTCTAAAATTGACTTCTGCATCTGGAGAAACAGAAGTTCGAAGTATTTTTGTATTTTTTTTTTACTATCCAATCAGGCTATTATTATAAAGTTGCTTATGCTGATCGAAGTGGTCGATGTTGAGCACCGTCCCATGTTAACCTGCTTGCTTAAAATAATGTGGGACTGTGTTTCACTGCGGGACTGTGTTTCACTGCATACACTACACATACTGTATTGGTTTCTTATGCAGAGGCCTGCGCAATTATCTTGAATAATCTTTCTCCTTCCTATCAAAAGATAATCTTTTTCTCCAAATTGACCAACAAGTGTGCAGACATGGCCAGAACGTAAGAAACTGTTATTCCAGGATGATATCTAATAGGAAAATTTAACAAAAAAACAGAGATTAAGAATCAGTTGTGAAGATGAAATAAATAGAAGAGAGAAAGGGTTTTATTAGATGATGGATCAGTTGGTTTTCTCTTCAAGCATCGATGTTGTTTGCCCAGGAGTGTGTATTTTGTTGGATCCTTGCAACAATAAATTGATAAATTAGATGTATCAGGAATAATATGTAATGAAATGAAATAGCGTATAATTCTAAAGACTCTACGAGGACAGAGTCACTAGTTCGACTAGTTGCCCTTAACACAATAGTCCGCGGGTACACTCTAAAAGAGTGATGCTATACCCCTGCTGCGAAGATGTGTCCAGGATAAAACTGCCCGATACAGAGATTGTCAGCACAACAAACTCTGCCCAATATCAAACTTAGCAAATTGGTTGGAAGGGAAATAAACAAGCAATGCGCAAAACAAAGCAAGAAGAGGGGAAAAGAAGACGGGATAGTAGCCGCTTCTGGGATCAGTAAAAATGAAATTCTCTTCTTCTTTTTATAGTGGAAAAACCAGAGGAGAATGAATGCACAATTAATGTGAGAATTATGACCAGGAAATTATGATAGAAATTAAAGGAAAACCGTTTAGAAAATGTTCTATCATAATGTTGACATAATGTTGCAAAAATCGTTTTTGGTAACAAAAATATATTCTCCCCAAGTCATAAGCCCCCACTTTAAATAAGTCATTAAAACAGAATTAAATTATTTTATTTTCCATGAGAAAATCAAAAAGATAATTTGAGAAAAAAAATGAAATAGTTCTGGTTGGATAATTCCACATGTGCACAAGCCTAAGGCATGTCTGCTCCATGTTCACCGGCACATAGGCCAACACATATAGTTTTTCCGCCTGTGAGGCTCACCTCTAAAGGTTATTTCATTCACTCATGAAAATGAGTAAGCTCCTTGGCGACCCTTAGGTCCCATGATCAAATCCAACCAAGACCAAAATTATTTTGATTAAAAACTCATTTTCTCCAACATATTTATAAACAGAAACAACCCCTAACCAATCCACCACTAAATGTAACGGTACAGTGAGTGGGTTTTGCCCGTTGGAGAATGAGACCAGGTCTTTCCCATACCCACTCGATGCACCCAAATCAAACCCCATGTAAACTGATTTGGCAGCATCTTGATAGCCAAATACTGACCATCTATAGAACACACATTTGCCCTATAGTGTGATGCTTATTTGTCTATCAACACCATGGTTATAACCTGCAAGCTCAGGCCGATTGGCCAATGCTGTCCAACAGATACCTCCAAAGCAGAGTTCCCCACTATAATCTCAAGGCCAAATGGTCTTCTTCTCCATGAAAACATCCATTAATTGATACCAAACCATGCAACATATGTAGTGTAAAAAACACCAAACTTTTTTTACCTCACGGCAGAAGGAAATAGATTTCTTTTTCAACAGACCTCCGCAACAGAACTTTCCTACCCTATGATGCCGTATGGCCTAGACCTAAAGGTCAAATGTCAAATACTACGTACCCCTCCATCTATACCAACCAACCACACCCCTCCAAACAAACCTGGTAAATTTGGAGGCGAGCTGATTTTCAATGGGGTAGAGCAAATGGCAAAAATGAGTTTGGGTATCCCATTCAGTTATAAGGGGGTGTCTAATTAGGGTTGATTAACATAACTAAAATATCCCATTACCTAACCTAATAACCCAGCACCATTCTACACTATAACCATCGACATTCATACTCCTTCTCTCCTAACCTCCATTTCTTTTCTTCTTTTTCTTCTGACACCGTCAGCCACCACCGCCAGCCACCACCACCGTCAAGGAAACAAAGTTTCTTTTTCTTCTTCTTCTTCATCTTCATCGTCTATAAACCACCACCACCGCCAGAGCCAGAAGAAATCACCACCATTTCTCTCTCTCTCGATCAATCCCCACCACCACCACATCCATAATTTTCTCGATTAGGATTTCTATAATTTATTTTTAGGGTTAACTATGATCTAAATCAATTAGGTTTTGTATTTACAACCCCAAAAATCAATTATGGAGACAATCTAATCAAACAGATGAAGGTCAGTTGTTGTTGCATATGAAAAATCGTCATGGAACCATGACGAGTTAAGAACCAGATCGAGAAATCAATTTATCTGTTGTTGTTATAGAGGTAAAAATGGAGGTTTGTTTGTAGGGTTTTCAACAATTGGGTTTTTTTGTGCAAAAGTTTTGGTAATTTATGGTCTTGGGTTTTCTTTTCTAGGGCATCATGAAAAACGTCATGATATGGTTGTGCCATGACGATTTTTCATAGAAAAATTTGACTGTTGTATTAAGGGTGTATTGATTATTGGTCTTGAAGTTGGGTCGAAACCTGAGAATTCGTCATGCTCTCTTGGTTAACCATGACGAATGTTCTTTTGCTTCTAGTCTCCAGCACATAACAGGAACAACAATTCAATTTGTTTCACCCGTTTAAGGTATGCCTTAAACTTACTCTTTAACTGTTCAAAGTTTGTGTTTTGAATTGCATTTTGACAGCTTTGATGGTATGCATACACTGCGGTGTCCCTAATTCTAGTTATGCTCTTGCTGTCATGTAGCCTCCTAATCTTTATTGTCTTGTTCCTGGTCAGATTGCCCCGATTAGATTACTTGGCCTCCATTAAATTTTGCAAGTGAAGCTACTGCTTGCAGGGAAGGACTTGAATCAGTGCTTAGAAAATCAGTATAAGCTCAATACTGTCAATGTTAACTCTCGCATGCAAGGTGTTTGTTTGAAGTCCTGAACTACCAGTTCTTGGCTTAACTTGCAGCAGCACTTGGTCGTCACTGAAGTATGGGAAAGTTCACCGTTGGTTTTATGGGTTAGTGGCTAAGCAAGGGGTTGATGCGTGTGAACCAAGGTACGACATCAGTTCTAACTTATAAGAGGCATTCATGGTAATTGCCAGGACTCCCAGCTTCATTATCAAGACAAAGGAATTTTAGTATCTCTGTAAGTCTTCAATTTTACTCTTTTAACTAATGTTTCTGCATATAGAATCAGTTCTTTCGGCCCCATCAAACTTGAATTGGCCAGTATTATTACTTTCTACCTCAAAATTAGCATTCGTATGATGCGAATTTTCAAGGTATACAAGGTGCCTTAGACTGTAGTCCATATGTTTACCCTAAGCATTGTAATGTGCTAGAGATATCGATAATTTTAGCATGCCTGCTTTCTACTGTAATGCGGAAATGATTCAGTGAACAAGACGAAACTGACAGGGGTACACCGTCTAGATAAAATTTGAGTGGAAAAAATGAATTCATGACCCAAACCTCCGGCCTCAAACAGTTGGCTGTAGCATCTGACACTCGGTTAATTTGAAACCGTTGGAAGCTCAGTTAACGCTAACCTGGGCTGTTGCTGACAATACATTATGGTATTCGAACTTTGTGATATTGTATATGAAGATTTTCGTGTATGACTGATACTGTGTGTGCTAATCCTTGTGTGATTGGTGTTTTTGTTGTTGTTGCTCTGTTGTTGATGTTGTTGGTGGTGTTGTTGCTATTGCTTTTGTTGCTGCTGTTGCTGTTGTTGCTGTTGTTTCTAGTACTGCAGCTATAACAACTGGTTGTCAAGCATCTACAACAAATATTTCAATTTTAAAGCTCATAAGTGGTGCTGGTTGTTGTGTGTACTCCAATGCGTTAACTACGCCTCTACCGCTGCTGGAATCCTTGACATAATTTGTGTCGTCATGGTGGAGAGTTAACCATGACGATTTTTCTATATTCGTCAAGGTATATGTAGAACAATGACGATTTTTTGTATGTTCGTCATGGTTGTATTTTGATGAATGACGATTTTTCTATGTTCGTCATGGTATATGTGGAACAATGACGATTTTCCTATATTCGTCATAGTTGTGTTTTGAATCATAACGATTTTTGTATATTCGCAATGGTTGTCGTGTAACATTGTCGTGACGATTTTTTCTCAAAACCATAACGACTAATATCATTTTTGGGGCAGAGAGCGTTTCTTTTAAACTAAAAAATCGTCATGGTTTGGAGCAAATCCATGACGACTTGAAAACTTGCAACCTACATGAAAATTGTAATGAAAAGTCGTCAAGGTTTGGAGGAAAACTATGAAGATTTTTTAATTTTTTTCTCAAAGCCGAATCGTCAAGATTTTATTACATGGTGTGACGATTTAACTTGTTTTTTTGGCAGAGTGATTTTTCTCAAAGCTAAATCGTCAGATTTTATTACATAGTGTGACGATTGTTGTATACTCGTCATGGTTATATGTTGAACTATGACGATTTTCTATTTATCGTCATGCTTATAAGTTGAATCATGACGATTTTTCATCACGAAGGTGGTGGTGGTGGTAGTGAAATTCGAGGTGGTGGTGGTGAAATTGGAGATGGTGGTGGCGAGCGGAATTAGAGTTTGTGATGGTGAAAATGAAGGTGGTGGTGGTGGCGGCGGTGGTCGAATTGAAGGCGGTGGTGGTGATAATGGAGGTGGTGGTGGTGCTAATGGCAAACTATCTAAGTGGTGGTGATCCCAATATAATTGGCTAATTAATAATCTAACATTTTTGATTATTTACAAATTAACTTTCTAATCCTAATCATTACCTCTAATCTTCATTATGGTGGATATGCAGTTATGTGATTACCAACTGAACATCCCTATTTTAGATGGGTTACTTTATTTGCTCTAACCTATTGAAAATCAGCTCGCCCCCAAATTTACCCGGCAAAGAAAGCCATCCAGTTTGAATGGCCCAGAGTCATTTGACTTGCAATATCTCTCTATGGCTTTTATGAATTGAGATCAAAGGCCATGAAGCTGTAGTCCAAAGTCTGGTTGACCACTTTGAAAAGATTGCAAATGCATAACCGTTTGACCAACAAATTTTTGATCATCATGAGACCAATACAAATCCTAAAAACAAAACCCAATGAATCAAGCCAAATTGCTTACATCAACATAACATGGGAGGATAAATAAACAATAGTACTACTAGTGGAAACATGATTACATGCATAACAATGACAATCCAACAATTAGTTCTACCTAACTATCTTAATCATGAAATAATTAAGAGAATTTATTAAGACATAATCCAACACGTATATGGTTTCATTTTCTCTTGTCGGCCTTGATGTGTTTAAAAGGACCAAACACGTACTTCTATCTCAATGAATAAACCAAGGTCTTGTCCTAATAATCGATTGGATTTTCCTTTATTAGTTATATATTTATTTATTTATTTTTGGACACGGCAAGCGGGCGATTGGAATTTCTTTGTAACATCAAGGTTCTAACATTGGCCACAGTCGATAAATAAAAAATTGATCGATGGTGAAAAGATTTTATGCTGATGAGTTTCGTATTGTCATTGCTATTAGAACTCCAATGATTTTACCATTATATTACGGTAACATTGGTAAGACCACCACAATCATCTCATAATTTCGTAACGAATTGTTGTTTGATGGATCATTCTTATTCTAAACTGACAGACTTTGGATACTTTAATTTTTTTTGCATAAAATATCTTTCAGGTAGAAAACTGGCCAGAATACACAAGAATTAATCTGGCACGGAAAATTTGGACCTACATCCCTTTTGCTGTAATATCGGCGGTTTGGAAAAAAAGAAACTTGAGGGCAATGGCTAAGAAGAAGGTCCCTGATGTGGTGTCATTGATTCTCGAAGTTAGGAGGATGATATTGTTGGGATATATTTATTAAAAAGATTTTTGTTTATATTCTTATCAACTTGAACATCTTAGCCCAGTGGTAAAGTATTTTGGGCTTAGGGTACTAGGTCACAAGTTCGAGTCTTTCCCCTACTGTTTGGGTAAATATATATACTAGATATTTATTTACATTAGTCCGGGAGCGGGGCCTTAG
>JAJJMA010112407.1:0-10954 GCA_023529015.1 Papaver nudicaule | reverse complement strand
AATCCTCCTATTGCTGAGGTAAATTCGATCATCCTCTTATGTTAAGCTTTCATCATATAGCTTGAAACATATTATTAAACTTCTGCTTGCTTTGAAATTCTTTCAGCTCGTCGATAAGAAACATGAGCCTGTGAGAATATCGACATTGTTGGAGTAGATGCTCCAACTAGGTGGACTCTTCTTGAGTTTCCTCATGCTGGTTTGGCATATAATCCTCCCCATGAAACGATTCTCCCTGGTCATATACTAGTGGGAGGATTTAATGTTCCCGAGGGACACGTCCCACTGTATAGAAGGATATGGAATCTCCATGGTCACCTTATTATTGTTGGAAGGTGTGCCCACTTTCATACGCTTACAGGTGTTGCAGCTGACATTATGAATTTGATCTCGAAGATGGATGCCACCCCACTGAGAGCCGTGACCAATGAGGCGTTAGATGAAGCAGAAGAGCTGATTGCTTCATTTGAAAGCTTCAAACCCAATTTTTTATGGCTCCAGGCGAGAATCCAATACATCCGAACAAGGCGTGCTGCTGTTGGCAAATTCACCCATGATTTGGTGAAGCAAGAAGAGAGGAATCATGCTGCCATGACTGAGGAACTCCGTATGTTAACTGAAGAGGTGAAGAAGAAGACTGCTCATATTGCTCTAATAAAGAAGGCAGCTGATGAAGGAGCGAAATCTTCACTAGATGGTTGTTTCTGAAGAGCTTCAGGAGCAAAACATTTTCTCAGTAGATTTTTATTTTGCTTTGGTTTTATGAACAAAGGGTTTGTAGGAATTGATGGTTTTGAACTCATAGGTTTTGAATTTGAAATTTTGAATTGAATTGCTAAAAGGCAAGAGATTGCTTGCACTTTTATTTTGAAGGAATTGGAAGTGAATCTTCATATCTTCTTGAGCCACTTGCCATTGATCACCATGTTTGAAGGTCGCTCATATATTGCGCTTATCATGTATCGGGCATTAGGCATGACTCGAGATATGACATAGGGTCCCTCCCAGATTGGTGTTGACCCCGGAATAGAAGTTACTCTTTGGTTAGTGCGTCGCATAACCTTATCTCCTTCTTGAAAAGCAGCCTTAGGAACCCATGACATCTCAGGTGTCTTTCGCCTATAAGACCGTTGTTTTGCCCGAACCCACTTGTTTGTAGTGGCCTTGATTTCCTCCTGAGGTGCCTCAGAGGGTTTGATAGACTTGAGGCAATCAAGTCCCCATGTCGGAGAATTATCCAATCCTTGTGTGGGGACACGTTGGATAGGGTTTCCATGAAGTAAATAATTCTGAATAAAATACTTCAAATCACTATCACGTACCTCTTTGAATATCACCAGAGTTTCGGACCCCACGCGGTACTCCAGCTTTCCCACGTTGCAGCTTTCTTGGTCAAACATGAACTCTTGGCCTTTGATGATTACAGGTGAGATTGTAGACACAAATCTCTTCCCATGGAGCCAGGGACGCCCTAAGATCATGTCGTGCTCCTCATCTTCTTTTATTACATGAAACTTTGCTTTGGTGCGAGCAGAGTCCACTTTCAGATCCAAAGTAACATGACCATATATATGTCTTGGAGCTTTCCTTTTGAATCTTTCGTCACCGTGGGATAGTAGATGACATCCCGTCAAGAAATCCCAATTGCTTGAAGCGTTTTGATTGGGATTAAATTAAACATAACACCAGCATCAATTTGAACTTTCTTAAAATTTGTACCTTCGAGACGAGCAGAGATAATTGGTATCGGAACACGTTCTCCTGCCATCATCTCCGGTGTGACTTCATCAGGCTTTGGCTGAACCTTTTCAGGTATAGGTAGTTCTTTGCCACTAGCAATCCAGCTGAGGGCAGCGAAAATGTTGCTTCGCCGACTTCTAGAAAAATGCAAGAGCTCGCATAAATTCTCCAGCAAATAATTAGCAGTTTGCTTGACGGATTCTCCGGAGATAGTGAAATTGCGAATGTTGGGTTGATGCTGACGCTGAGGTTGGTGTTGACGTTGAGGTTGGTGCTGAGGGAGTGGATTCTTATGTACACCCTCAGTCCCCAAGTTCAACTCTCCTGACTCGATCTTTTCGTTGAAGATTTGCTTGAGTCGATGACACTCGATGGTGGGATGATTGACGAATCGATGAAAATGACAATACTTGGGATCAGTCATTTCTTGCGCCGTAGGTTCTCTTCGTACAGGAGGTAACTTGACAGCGCCATCTTGAATCCATGCTTCCAGGAGCTCTATCACTTCATCCATAGTGCATGGGAAATCAGGAATCTTAGGGAATTCCCTTTGTTGTCGTGGTGCCTTTGGCGCATGGGCATTAGCTGGGACCCGTGCCGGAGCCTGAGATTGGGCTGGGGCTGCACGTTTTAGTTGTGGGGTCTCAGGAGTAGGCGCCTTCCTCTTAACACCTTCAGTGACGGCATGAACTGAGTGAAGAGAGCTGTATTGCTTGTTGACAAGTCGTTTGCTGGCACGCGTTTCACCACGACCTTCTTCAGCTTTCAAAGGCCTGGGCCTTTCTAGTAGCGCAGGTGCAATAGTGGCGGATCGTTTGGCGGACTTATGGAGCTTGGTGAAATTGTCAATATCCTCTCCAACAAGGCGCGATATACTGGTATCATTCCATTGATGCAAAGCTCCACCAATTGTACCTCTGTCACATTTGATCATTGCAATCCACTGAACGAGTTCTGAATCTCGTTATGTAATCATCTGGATGTTCATTGTTTCGCTGATAAAGTCTTCCCAAATCGGAGAGAGTAAGTTGCTCAGACACGAAGAAGTATTTCTTGAGGAAAGCATTAACCATCTGGCTCCAGCTGAGAATGCTATCAGGAGCTAGGTTATTATACCAAGTGTATGCTTTTCCCGTTAGAGATTTCGAGAATTCTTTGAGACATACAACTTGATTTCTTTCATGTATTCCCAATGATTCTAGGAAGCGAGAGATATGTTCTCGGGCATTCCCAATACCATTATACATCGAGAATGAAGGCGTGACATACCCTTCAGGAAGAGATTCACGTTGAACTTCAATTGGATATGGAGGTTGATGACGATGAAACAAATCTGAATTCTCCATGCTCCGAGCCTGCAAAAGATTCTGCAAATCTTCACGAGTGACGAAGTTATGTTGCAAACCTGTGTTTGGTCCACGTGTGGTGTGGATATGGGTATCCTGATCATCAGGAATAACATGAATCTGAGAAGGACCCGCCTTGTTGGAATGAGATAGGGGTTCCACACGTGAAAGCCCTGGATTTGTTGGTGGCGTCAGCTTCTCTGAGAGAGTCCTCAAGCAAGTCAGCAACTCCATCTGGGTTTTTACCATATTGTTTTGACTCAGGGCTAGATCTTGTTGGGTCTTCATGAGATCCGCAATGCTAGGTGAGTCTTCAGTACTCCTTGTTTCTCCTATGCGGGGCCCAAAGAGAAAAGCTTCTGTGCGGCTTGAGATAGGAGTGTAAGGGGTAGGAGAGATAGTGGTATTGGTGGTCCCCACCATATGAGATAGGGGGGACGTGATTTGGGATAGGGTAGGCGTGGTGGAACCCACCAGAGGAGTTGACACGCCCAAGGAGAAAGGGGATAAGGTTGGCCCCCTCTGGGTTGAGGCAGAGGCAAAGTTAGGGTTTGGGTTAGAGCTCACGGCTGGGATTGTGGGGCCAGAGGTGATGGCGCCACTAGCTTGGGTGTTTGTGACCCCACTTGCAGTAGATAAACTCGTGGGGACACTAGGGATATTTGGAGAATTTGTATTCTCTGAACTCTGCCTCCTGGTTTCAACCATATCTTCTTAAAACCGAGATAATGACCTCCCACTGTGGTCGCCAAATGTTTTAGGTGTAAAACAATAAAGAGAATCTGAGGGGTAAAGTATGAAGTGTGATGATGTAATAAAAGATTATGATGAATTCGAGAGGTCAAGATCGAACAAGACTCGCCTAAACCAAGAAATGGCCGTTCGAGTATTGCTTCAGTTACAAGAAGAGGATATAGGGTTGGTTTAGGGAGGGAAGCAGAGAAAGATGAGATCAGAGAATTGCTATGATTTTCTGTGATGTTGATGATTGAATTGCTAAAGAAGATTGGATATTCAGTTCTCACTAGATATTAAATGCTGAATGAGAAGAGTTAATCAATTATCGATGAGATTGATTGATTGAACTTGCACTGAATTAAACAGTTTTGTTCTTGCTGGAGAACTTGTTGTTATTTCCAAACTGGTCGAGTGACCTATTTATAACAATAGAATTCCAACTGATCTCGTAAGAAGTGGAAGAAGTGGAAGAGTGGGAGTGTGGAGTAAGTGGGGCAAGTCTTGCGCCTAATATTAGGGAAGAATGAACCGCCCACTACTCTATCCCATCTTCTCAGCAACGTTCGCACGACTTAGTTTTCTTTCCCGTTAAGTGATTGAGCCGTTGCAATCACACATGCCGTAGACCGCCAAACCAAAACCCTAAAGAATATCCCCCCATGTAACTTACTTGATTCTCGTAAGATTTGTTAAGATTTGTTAAGTCAAATACGTGAGCTGAACTGCCAGATTTCCGAACTTGATTAGGAAACTAGAGTATTATGGACTTAATAAAATCCATAATCCTCTAGGATTTGGATCAGTGGGACCCATAAATAGAGGGGAGGCTAGAGAAGAATATATTCTAGTCCCAAGGGGGCAACTAGAGCCCGTGAGAGAAGAAAATACCATGGATCTCCGTGAGCGCAAGTAGGGGAAAACCGTAAGGCCCCCAAAGTTTAGCCGCGCCCTGACTTTGGGCCTCCAAGATTTGGCCAAGGCAAAGTCATGGGGCTCCAAAATTAGGCCAGGGCAATAGCGTGGGTACCCATAATCAGGCCAAGGAGGTGGCGTGGGCACCCAAGTGCCAAGGCACGCTGAAGACATGGATATCCAAGATTAGGGCAAGCTAGAAGCATGGGCATCCAAGGCTAGGGCAGGGATTAGCCATGGGCCTCCAAGGAGAAGGGGCGTGAAGCATTGGCGGGGGCTAAGCTAGGCCATAGGAAGATGGCCAAGGAGCTGGCGTGAGGCATTGGCGGGGGCTAAGCTAGGCCATAGGCCAAAGAATAACGGCCAAGGCTATGGCGGGTTAAGCTTAGGCCACGCAAGTAAATGCCAAGGTGTTGGCGGGGTTAGGCTTAGGCCAAGAGGAAGATGGCCAAGGTTAATGGCGGGTTAGGCTAGGCCACGAGAGTGAAAGCCAAGGCTAATGGCGGGCTAAGCTAGGCCACGAGAGTGAAAGCCAAGGCTAATGGCGGGACTAGGCTTAGGCCATAGGCCAAAGGGAAGATGGCGTGTTGGCATCCAAGCTTGGCCAAGGGATGGCCGTGTGTCTCCAAGTACTGGTGACGTGAATTGCCTAGGTTTGGCTCGAGCATGAGCTAGGCTAATGCACATGCTTAGGTATTTTTACGTATAGGCTAGGGATATAGACCATGCTACTAGGCTAGGGTCGTGAGATATCAAAGTATGGCTAAATGCAACCGAAATACCTTATCCCTACTATAAAATAAATCCATACCTTGTCTCGAGCTATTCCAGGACGCCAGAAATTGATGCGAAATTACTCCTGTGACCTCCTCGCCAAAAACCACCATCAACATTAAGTCCCCTGCGCAGCATGGAACCGTGAGTGTTCCAGGGTGAGCACAAAGTTGATGGACCAGCAGCATCCGCATAGAAGCCTTATCCACGAACATGAAGCCCGATCTGGACCTTGTACTTTGGAGTACTCGCATAAGCTTGACTTGTGATAATCTTGAAATCTTATTCATGACTCTTTTGTGCAGCCAACTCCGCCTAATCAGAAGTTCCTTAGCGTCGCAACACAAGAGACCAATACTTAAACTGTATCTTTCGGTGTTAACCGTCTTCCGGGTGGAACATTATTTTCCCCAGCTAGTAGCAGCTCCGTGGCGACTCTTTCAAGTTCTAATCAAGTCCCCAATCCATTTGCAAAGGATTGGGTAACGGTAAGACTTCATTCTCTTTGCTACATTTTCACTTTTAGTAGAAAAGTAAAAATCCCGTCAGATTTTCCTGTTTCGAGTCGCGTCACGAGAATGACCGTAGAATCTTCATCCGATGGCGGATTTCGATGATTGACCCCAATTTAGAAAAAGGACTTCAGTAGCTTTCACCTCGAAAAAGAAAATCTGAATTTCATGCATTTTTGCTCGTTATTTCATGTGCCACAAAGTGACGCCACGTCCAGGAATGTCGCAGTCTGTACGCTGTTTAGAAGAAAAATCATTCCGGACAGTAGGTTGCTCCAAAAATCAAGCCCTTTTAGCACGTGATGGGAAACATCCATACGAACAACCGCCGTGAAGAAAGTTTCTTACTGATTTGTACAGATTTTGAATTTTTTCGCCGTTCTTCGTAAGAATTCAGACGTCAGAAAATTGCTCCTTCAAATAACGTCGTAAATCTTTCGATATATCTTCTTTCAATGACTTTTATACTTTATTTGATGTAGGATGGACCTGCTACAGGAGTCGAGAAGTGTTCATTTGTTCCTTTAGAGCGGAACCCAGTTCTTGAAGAATCGACTCCGAATACACCGCCCAAATCCACTGACATGATTACTGAGCAGAATAAAAGTGGAGACTCCACAGGGCCTAAATCCTCTGTGACGCAGGTTACCTTTATCAACTCCTTCAATTCGAAATAAAATATTTGGTATTTTATTCTCACCTTGTTTGCTCTTGCAGCCTTCTGAGGATAATGAAGAAACGAATGACAGCTACTTCGTTGGTAAAAAGATCAGTGATGGTCAAAACCTCAGTAAGGATTTTGACGATGTTGCTGATGAGAATCCTCCTATTGCTGAGGTAAATTCGATCATCCTCTTATGTTAAGCTTTCATCATATAGCTTGAAACATATTATTAAACTTCTGCTTGCTTTGAAATTCTTTCAGCTCGTCGATAAGAAACATGAGCCTGTGAGAATATCGACATTGTTGGAGTAGATGCTCCAACTAGGTGGACTCTTCTTGAGTTTCCTCATGCTGGTTTGGCATATAATCCTCCCCATGAAACGATTCTCCCTGGTCATATACTAGTGGGAGGATTTAATGTTCCCGAGGGACACGTCCCACTGTATAGAAGGATATGGAATCTCCATGGTCACCTTATTATTGTTGGAAGGTGTGCCCACTTTCATACGCTTACAGGTGTTGCAGCTGACATTATGAATTTGATCTCGAAGATGGATGCCACCCCACTGAGAGCCGTGACCAATGAGGCGTTAGATGAAGCAGAAGAGCTGATTGCTTCATTTGAAAGCTTCAAACCCAATTTTTTATGGCTCCAGGCGAGAATCCAATACATCCGAACAAGGCGTGCTGCTGTTGGCAAATTCACCCATGATTTGGTGAAGCAAGAAGAGAGGAATCATGCTGCCATGACTGAGGAACTCCGTATGTTAACTGAAGAGGTGAAGAAGAAGACTGCTCATATTGCTCTAATAAAGAAGGCAGCTGATGAAGGAGCGAAATCTTCACTAGATGGTTGTTTCTGAAGAGCTTCAGGAGCAAAACATTTTCTCAGTAGATTTTTATTTTGCTTTGGTTTTATGAACAAAGGGTTTGTAGGAATTGATGGTTTTGAACTCATAGGTTTTGAATTTGAAATTTTGAATTGAATTGCTAAAAGGCAAGAGATTGCTTGCACTTTTATTTTGAAGGAATTGGAAGTGAATCTTCATATCTTCTTGAGCCACTTGCCATTGATCACCATGTTTGAAGGTCGCTCATATATTGCGCTTATCATGTATCGGGCATTAGGCATGACTCGAGATATGACATAGGGTCCCTCCCAGATTGGTGTTGACCCCGGAATAGAAGTTACTCTTTGGTTAGTGCGTCGCATAACCTTATCTCCTTCTTGAAAAGCAGCCTTAGGAACCCATGACATCTCAGGTGTCTTTCGCCTATAAGACCGTTGTTTTGCCCGAACCCACTTGTTTGTAGTGGCCTTGATTTCCTCCTGAGGTGCCTCAGAGGGTTTGATAGACTTGAGGCAATCAAGTCCCCATGTCGGAGAATTATCCAATCCTTGTGTGGGGACACGTTGGATAGGGTTTCCATGAAGTAAATAATTCTGAATAAAATACTTCAAATCACTATCACGTACCTCTTTGAATATCACCAGAGTTTCGGACCCCACGCGGTACTCCAGCTTTCCCACGTTGCAGCTTTCTTGGTCAAACATGAACTCTTGGCCTTTGATGATTACAGGTGAGATTGTAGACACAAATCTCTTCCCATGGAGCCAGGGACGCCCTAAGATCATGTCGTGCTCCTCATCTTCTTTTATTACATGAAACTTTGCTTTGGTGCGAGCAGAGTCCACTTTCAGATCCAAAGTAACATGACCATATATATGTCTTGGAGCTTTCCTTTTGAATCTTTCGTCACCGTGGGATAGTAGATGACATCCCGTCAAGAAATCCCAATTGCTTGAAGCGTTTTGATTGGGATTAAATTAAACATAACACCAGCATCAATTTGAACTTTCTTAAAATTTGTACCTTCGAGACGAGCAGAGATAATTGGTATCGGAACACGTTCTCCTGCCATCATCTCCGGTGTGACTTCATCAGGCTTTGGCTGAACCTTTTCAGGTATAGGTAGTTCTTTGCCACTAGCAATCCAGCTGAGGGCAGCGAAAATGTTGCTTCGCCGACTTCTAGAAAAATGCAAGAGCTCGCATAAATTCTCCAGCAAATAATTAGCAGTTTGCTTGACGGATTCTCCGGAGATAGTGAAATTGCGAATGTTGGGTTGATGCTGACGCTGAGGTTGGTGTTGACGTTGAGGTTGGTGCTGAGGGAGTGGATTCTTATGTACACCCTCAGTCCCCAAGTTCAACTCTCCTGACTCGATCTTTTCGTTGAAGATTTGCTTGAGTCGATGACACTCGATGGTGGGATGATTGACGAATCGATGAAAATGACAATACTTGGGATCAGTCATTTCTTGCGCCGTAGGTTCTCTTCGTACAGGAGGTAACTTGACAGCGCCATCTTGAATCCATGCTTCCAGGAGCTCTATCACTTCATCCATAGTGCATGGGAAATCAGGAATCTTAGGGAATTCCCTTTGTTGTCGTGGTGCCTTTGGCGCATGGGCATTAGCTGGGACCCGTGCCGGAGCCTGAGATTGGGCTGGGGCTGCACGTTTTAGTTGTGGGGTCTCAGGAGTAGGCGCCTTCCTCTTAACACCTTCAGTGACGGCATGAACTGAGTGAAGAGAGCTGTATTGCTTGTTGACAAGTCGTTTGCTGGCACGCGTTTCACCACGACCTTCTTCAGCTTTCAAAGGCCTGGGCCTTTCTAGTAGCGCAGGTGCAATAGTGGCGGATCGTTTGGCGGACTTATGGAGCTTGGTGAAATTGTCAATATCCTCTCCAACAAGGCGCGATATACTGGTATCATTCCATTGATGCAAAGCTCCACCAATTGTACCTCTGTCACATTTGATCATTGCAATCCACTGAACGAGTTCTGAATCTCGTTATGTAATCATCTGGATGTTCATTGTTTCGCTGATAAAGTCTTCCCAAATCGGAGAGAGTAAGTTGCTCAGACACGAAGAAGTATTTCTTGAGGAAAGCATTAACCATCTGGCTCCAGCTGAGAATGCTATCAGGAGCTAGGTTATTATACCAAGTGTATGCTTTTCCCGTTAGAGATTTCGAGAATTCTTTGAGACATACAACTTGATTTCTTTCATGTATTCCCAATGATTCTAGGAAGCGAGAGATATGTTCTCGGGCATTCCCAATACCATTATACATCGAGAATGAAGGCGTGACATACCCTTCAGGAAGAGATTCACGTTGAACTTCAATTGGATATGGAGGTTGATGACGATGAAACAAATCTGAATTCTCCATGCTCCGAGCCTGCAAAAGATTCTGCAAATCTTCACGAGTGACGAAGTTATGTTGCAAACCTGTGTTTGGTCCACGTGTGGTGTGGATATGGGTATCCTGATCATCAGGAATAACATGAATCTGAGAAGGACCCGCCTTGTTGGAATGAGATAGGGGTTCCACACGTGAAAGCCCTGGATTTGTTGGTGGCGTCAGCTTCTCTGAGAGAGTCCTCAAGCAAGTCAGCAACTCCATCTGGGTTTTTACCATATTGTTTTGACTCAGGGCTAGATCTTGTTGGGTCTTCATGAGATCCGCAA
The DNA here is from genome assembly GCA_023529015.1 of Papaver nudicaule. Classification (NCBI taxonomy): domain Eukaryota; kingdom Viridiplantae; phylum Streptophyta; class Magnoliopsida; order Ranunculales; family Papaveraceae; genus Papaver; species Papaver nudicaule. The sequence continues at coordinate 728 of JAJJMA010112407.1, read as the reverse complement.
TGCTAGGTGAGTCTTCAGTACTCCTTGTTTCTCCTATGCGGGGCCCAAAGAGAAAAGCTTCTGTGCGGCTTGAGATAGGAGTGTAAGGGGTAGGAGAGATAGTGGTATTGGTGGTCCCCACCATATGAGATAGGGGGGACGTGATTTGGGATAGGGTAGGCGTGGTGGAACCCACCAGAGGAGTTGACACGCCCAAGGAGAAAGGGGATAAGGTTGGCCCCCTCTGGGTTGAGGCAGAGGCAAAGTTAGGGTTTGGGTTAGAGCTCACGGCTGGGATTGTGGGGCCAGAGGTGATGGCGCCACTAGCTTGGGTGTTTGTGACCCCACTTGCAGTAGATAAACTCGTGGGGACACTAGGGATATTTGGAGAATTTGTATTCTCTGAACTCTGCCTCCTGGTTTCAACCATATCTTCTTAAAACCGAGATAATGACCTCCCACTGTGGTCGCCAAATGTTTTAGGTGTAAAACAATAAAGAGAATCTGAGGGGTAAAGTATGAAGTGTGATGATGTAATAAAAGATTATGATGAATTCGAGAGGTCAAGATCGAACAAGACTCGCCTAAACCAAGAAATGGCCGTTCGAGTATTGCTTCAGTTACAAGAAGAGGATATAGGGTTGGTTTAGGGAGGGAAGCAGAGAAAGATGAGATCAGAGAATTGCTATGATTTTCTGTGATGTTGATGATTGAATTGCTAAAGAAGATTGGATATTCAGTTCTCACTA
>JAJJMA010112401.1:0-10732 GCA_023529015.1 Papaver nudicaule | reverse complement strand
AAATAGCGTTCTCCCAATCAAGTATTGTTTATTGCTCTTAGGCCTTTGTGCGAACCAATACTGACTGCCCCAGTCAAGTATTGCAAAGGCTGGTAGGTCCCGTGAGGGTCAATATTGACTTTGCCCCAGTCAAGTATTGGTAAGGTTGCTGGATCCCGTGCGGGCCAATACTGACTTTGCCCCAGTCAAGTATTGCTTACTGTTTTTAGACCTTTGTGCGAACCAAAACTGACTGCCCCAGTCAAGTATTGCAAAGGCTGGTAGGTCCCGTGCGGGCCAATATTGACTTTGCCCCAGTCAAGTATTGGTAAGGCTGCTGGATCCCGTGCGGGCCAATACTGACTTTGCCCCATTCTAGTATTGCTTACTGCTCTTAGGCCTTTGTGCGAACCAATACTGACTGCCCCAGTCAAGTATTGCAAAGGCTGGTAGGTCTCGTGCGGGTTAATACTGACTTTTCCCCAGTCAAGTATTGCTTACTGCTTTTAGGCCTTTGTGCGAACCAATACTGACTTCCCCAGTCAAGTATTGCAAAGGCTGGTAGGTCCCGTGCGGGCCAATACTGACTTTGCCCCAGTCAAGTATTGCTTACTGCTTTTAGGCCTTTGTGCGAACCAATACTGACTGCCCCAGTCAAGTATTGCAAAGGCTGGTAGGTCCCGTGCGGGCCAATACTGACTTTGCCCCAGTCAAGTATTTCTTACTGCTTTTAGGCCTTTGTGCGAACCAATACTGACTGCCCCAGTCAAGTATTGCAAAGGCTGGTAGGTCCCGTGCGGGCCAATACTGACTTTGCCCCAGTCAAGTATTTGCTTACTGCTTTTAGGCCTTTGTGCGAACCAATACTGACTGCCCCAGTCAAGTATTGCAAAGGCTGGTAGGTCTCGTGCGGGCCAATACTGACTTTGCCCCAGTCAAGTATTGCTTATTGTTTTTAGACCTTTGTGCGAACCAAAACTGACTGCCCCAGTCAAGTATTGCAAAGGCTGGTAGGTCCCGTGCGGGCCAATATTGACTTTGCCCCAGTCAAGTATTGGTAAGGCTGCTGGATCCCGTGCGGGCCAATACTGACTTTGCCCCAGTCAAGTATTGCTTACTGATTTTAGTCCTTTGTGCGAACCAATACTGACTGCCCCAGTCAAGTATTGCAAAGGCTGGTAGGTCCCGTGCGGGCCAATATTGACTTTGGTTTGTTTTTTTTGTTTGATCGTAAATTTTAATCCGAGCTTGGTGCTTTTGATACGGTGCGAGGTTTGTTTAAGTGTTTTGCCCGGTCACAATGATTGCTAAGCCCTGGCCAAGGGGAAGCAGAATCATATATCGGGTGTTTCCCTGCCAGGATCTTGTCTCTTTTTGGTAGGGATCTATGATGTATGTTAGGCATCTCTTGCTATCGATTGGAACCTCCGGTCTTACACTTATTGACGCTAACGAGGTTAATCTGGAGAGATTACACATGGCGTGCTTTTACCCATTTATACGTTTGCTGGATACTCTTATCAAAAGTTCGATTTTGACGGTATCGCGATGATTTTGGGCCTTGTATGCCTCTTTTTTATTAGAATCATAACTGACGCCAATTTTGACACATTGATTTAACGTGGTTCGGTACCGAAATATAAACATTCACTATCTTTATTTATCAAGTTTATTTACATACAAGTAATTATTTTTGTTGAGGTGATGCCAGATCTCCGCTTGGTTATTCGGTGACGCTATATACACGCTTTAGGTTGACGCTGCTTTTTATAATATCCGAACTAGTACTTGATATATGAGGTCTGCAACTCCCCTCCAGAGACAGATACGTGAAAAATCCATATCTTCTTCTGGCTGCTATGCGTAATCATGCGCTTCTTAGAATTTGAAAATGCTGTAATATTCAGAAAATGAGGTCCGCAGTTCCTCTCAGAGATAGACACATTCATCGGCCTAAGCCTTTATCTTCTTCTGTTCGCGGTGCGCAATCCTATGCTTCTTGGTTTCTAAAACTATCAAGGATAATACGGCTTTAAGTATGTTGCGTTCCATGGATGACGCAAGGTCTGCCCCTTCATGTTTTTCAGAACATAAGAACCCTTCCCGGCCACGTCGTGGATGATGTATGGTCCTCCCCAAGTTGGAGCAAATTTTCCTGCTTTTTTCTCCTTCTGGTAAGCGGGGATGACCCTTAATACATATTGGCCTACCACGAAGTTTCGGGATCTGGATTTTTTGTTGTATTCCCTGGCGAGTTTTTGTTGATAATTTTCCATGCGTTGTAATGCGACTTCTCTTTTTTCTTCCAGTTCGTCGAGTTTTTGCAACATCAGGTCTGAGTTAAGTCCTTTTTCCCACGCTTCTCTTCTTGTGGTGGGGAGTATAGCCTCTGTGGGGATTACTGCCTCAGCCCCGAATGCGAGCAGAAATGGTGTTTCTCCCGTTGCTTCCCTTCTTGTGGTGCGGTATGCCCATAAAGTGTTATGTAATTGTTCACACCAGGCTCCTTTCTTAGGTCCCAAAGTTCTTTTCAAATTTAGCGCGATGGTTTTATTCGTGATTTCCGCCTGTCCATTACTTTGAGGGTAAATGGGAGTGGATTTTAGCTGCACTATTTTGAAGAGTTCGAATAGTTCATCCACGTGCGTTCCAGATAACTGTGCTCCATTGTCCGAGACTATTGCTGCGGGAATTCCAAATCTGCAAATGATGTTCTCAAAAATGAAAGTGAAGACGTCAATGTTTCTGATGTTAGCCAGAGATTTCACTTCCACCCACTTGGTGAAGTAATCCGTAGCCACTATTAGGTATCTTCGTTTCTTGGTACCCATTACGAGGGGGCCAACTATGTCTATTCCCCACTTCGCGAATGGCCAAGGGCCACTACAAGAAAATTGGTCATTAGCGACAATCCTCTTCGTCGCAGAAAATAGAATTTTCGTCGCTAATTGTATTTGGCGACGATATTTTTTCGTCGCTCGGTTTGTCGCCATAGCGACGCAACAATTGTTTTTGTCGCTAATGCATATCAGCGACAAAAATATAATTTTGTGGCTGTAGAAACTTTGTTAGCGACGAGAACGCATTTTGTCGCAACCAAGAATCATTTGCAACGTCATTTTTTGTCGCAAGATTTATTTCTTTTGCGACCAAATTTATTATTATCGGTAAAGAAATGTTACTGTGACACACTATTTTGTAGCAAAAAGGTATACAAATGGTGACATATCCACTGACTTTGCATCTAAAGGGCACAAATTTGCAAACAAAATGTAATATAGGCAATCAAAAACATATTTATTAAAACAATTATTCACATGTTCACATAAACATACCACATTGTATAATATGCCTAACAAAGTTCTCTAATACCTAGCTAATCTATCATACCTACAAAAATAGCAAACAAGTGAAAAAATAAGAAGAAAAAGATAAGAAAATCACAGAGAATGAAACACAATTCTTCATAACATCTCTGTGTCTTGCCTAATTGACAACGCCTGCAATCTTAAGCAACAAATGTTGTTTCGCTCTAACATCTCCAAATGTTGAATCTAATCTTGAACTTTTTCAAGCCTTATGTCCTAACCTTTAAACTTTGCGAGCAATTCTTCATTTTCTTGCCTCAATGATGCCGAAGTACTAGAATTCTTTGATATACGGCACCCTTATCTGGATCCAAGTACGTGTTCTTGGTGTTTTATTCGCTCGGATTCATCTTTGTTCGCATGTTCCTCTAGAAGGAGTGGCGTCATTTAATCCTGCATGAGACTGAAAAGAATCAGTCTCAACAAAAGTACAAGATAATGATGCATCAAAAATTAACAATTAATCATGGAAGTGATATTAATTATGAAATTAAAGTAAGTAAGCAAACAATAATAAAAACATCAAAATTTTCCTGTAGCGTACGAATAAGCATGCATGTCAAATTGGCAAGAATATATCAATGAATCCACGAAGTACAAAAAGATGAACAATATTGGCAAAAAGACTAGCACGAAATTCACGTAAAAATACTTGACTGTCGTTGCATTGTTCTGTAAAAGTATTGACTGCAGCCTAAGAACTTTGCAACACCTGAGCAAGAAGATGAACAGTTTCCGCTCTTGCACACCTTCCCTATATTAGTATCATAAGTTCCTTCAATGTACAAGTAAAACATTAGACAAGGTTGTCTTCGAGATGGTTAGACACCAAAAACAAGTCAACTTTGAAATGTAAAATTTATCAGTCTGTGTATCAAACCAATAGTTGACACTTCACCTTAGTAAAAAATAAAATAAAAAGTGGACATTTCAAACTAGAGTAAAGTTGTTATGAGACTAATCTCACCTGATACGAAATAAGAAGAAAGAACAAAAAAATGAACCTTACCTGATAACTTAAATCGAGGTTGGGTTTAGCCACACCTTAATGCAATCATAATAAAATGTTGGATTGTCTTCACCAAGTTGTTTCTTACATCCCTTACCGAGTTGTGCTTCCAGAAATGATTTCAAGAAGAGAAATCATAATCAGTCCCACTTTTTCCAAAAGTTACTTCCCAACAGTAATCCAGCTATGCTTCTCTAAGACCTTAGCAAACCTTCAAAGAAGAATCTTTCAGTTCTATCTCCTTTTGTTTCACCTATAATAAAAGATTACATATCAATAACTAAGTAGTTCCTTTGAGTTGGAATTCATGGCAATTTCTATACAAAATAAAGAAGATAGACAAGACAGAACCTCATTTCCATTTTCTTTCTTTCCATGTTTGCCTCACAGTTTTTTGTTGAAGATTTTGCTGCTGCTTCACTATGCCGCTAATTTGAGAGTCACACTCTATTATCTTTGCACGTACCACGTTGAGTTCAGATTGAGCTTTCTCATGATCATGCTTGATGGAATTGAACTGCATGAGAGAAGCAGGAGTGGTAGTCAACCTTTGAGATCTATAGAGCTTGCTAAAATACTCCACGACGTACCTTGGCCCTATGATTATCCACATCAACTGCCGACTACTAATCTGAGTCTCTAGATCAGCTAATTATTGACTTCCCATGGAGCACGCTTTTAGGGATGCTTTACATACAGTTAGCTCAAGAAACGTAAATGCTTATAGCTGCGGAGACAGAAATCCCAAAGTTTATAGCTGCATCAATCTGCAAAATTAATCATAAATGAAATTGTCAGCAAAATATAGGATTAACTATAGTATATAAGAGAAACCAAGGATATAGTCCCAAATTCAAAATAACCTGCAATCCCAATAGCTCAGTGGACCCATGTTCGTAAGGGAAGATCTCATGCGTGAAACAACTTCGCTAGTGACCAAAATTGTGTCTCCGCCAATTGGGTAGCCAACAACAGTGACTGCATCTTGAAGGGCAGGCAAGGACCCAAATTGAACTGGTGAAACACCATCCCAGAACTCATCATCTTCTATGGTCAGCATCGCTGTCATATCAAAATTGAACATTTCTGGTCAACATTTTGAAAATGCAAAACATGTATACTAGGGGGTTTAATGAGAATCAAAGTCTACGCATTGTCCTATTGCTGATTTCTTCCAAATTGATCCCTGTTCTTAGATGACTAATATCATGCTGATATCTTGAAATCGTGAGAACCAAATATTTACATTGGGGAGAGAAATGCAAGAAAATACTTATATCACACTTGTTCCCGATAGCCAACACTTTAGCCAAATACTTCACATCAGACCCACGTTTCTTGAGCTAACTGTATGTAAAGTAATTGTTGACTTCTCATGGAGATCTACCGATTCATTCTCCATAACAAGCCTCTCTCCCTCTCATTTTCATATCCCTACCATAATGCATAAATACATCAGTAGAAGGTAGACTAGAAAAGCATTTACACAAATGAGAATCAATGCATTAGCACTTGTATAGAAGCAACATAATACCTATGATGTCTATTAAGCACAAGAAGAATTCAACAGAGAATTGGTTTCACAAAACAAAGGAATATATTTACGAAATATAATTAGATACTAGTTCCAAAATATATGTTGCCTTAACAAATAAACATGGTTTAAGACCTTGGGTTATGAAAGCATGAAAACAAATTGGACATTAGATACTGAGTACATCATACTGGCAGCAAACATATCCAGATTATCGGGATGTTGTTTAACTTAACAGTTTAAAGCCTTGTTTCCCGGGATTCAGAACCTCATGCCACACTATGGGAAACAAGCATGATGCAACAAGTGTAAATAGTTCAACATGGTGAAGCTTCATAATTCTTCGGATTTCGGACGAGAAAAAATACACCATATAAGTCAATTATCAAATGAAATGATAACTAAAAAAACAGATTAACCTTTCATGTCAAATCTATTAGGCTCATATGAAACGAAACTTATCATATCAACATTATTCGGAACGCACATACTATCTCCAACTTGACAGTGAGTTAACTAGATTTTATCAACATACTGTATATCAAAACCACAAAATCTTACCAGACCCAGTCAACAGATTTTCAATAGCACCAAGTGCTGAAGCGCCACTAGTGATCCTATCCTCCTACTCATGATAGTGAACTTCAAGTCTCCCCAGAATGTCCCCAAATCCTTAAAAGAACAAAATTGATGTGATTTGATCTCTTCTCTAATGTTTTTTTCCTTCATCCTAGAAGAGCCAAACAACAATACTAAATTAATCGAAGACTTAAAAGATTGAATATGAAACAAGACCCATATTCCAAATTCATAGAATAGCAAAATCGATGAGAACTACCAGTTAACACGAAAAATCAATTTAGATAAACTAATTTTGAAACCCTAGACAGAAACCCCTAAATGCAGAACTATAACAAACAAAAAAAATTGGAACCCTAAGTTCCTGCTACAAATAAAAGGAAGATGGAATACAAATTTAAACTAATTACCAGAATGAAACTGTCGAAAGGATGTAAATTATCAACGAAACAATGGTTGAACCTCCGCTCAAAATCATACAAGTAACCAACACCCAAAATCAATAACCCAAATTCAAGTTGATATGGGAACCCTAGTTTTTTGTTTTCCTTTTTCGATTGAGAGAAGGATTTGAGACTCTAGTTTTTTAATGAGAAGAAAGAGGACGAGGGTTCAGTTCTTCAACACGAGAAGGGGAAATAAGGGAGAATGAGATCGTGTTTCCGTTCAGAGATAATTAAGAAGAAAGAGGACGAGGGCAGTTTCTGACCGGGGAAAGGAGTTCTGAATTTCACGGATAATTAAGAAGGAAATCTGGCGCTAATCAGGTTAAATTCTCCTATGCGAGAGGGAATATGAGATCGTGTTCTTTTAAGTTGAGAAATTTCTGGGGCCATGGGAGAAGTTTTAAACTTTTTGCGATCTAATTTATATTTGTCGGTGTGCTACTGATGTAGCTATAACATTAATTTTTGTCGCCAGAACTTTTTTTGTTTGGCGACAATGTTAGCTGCGAAATTTCTACTTTGTCGCTACTTTATTTTGTTTTCGCGACCACTATCACAATTGTCGCAACTTATAAACATATAACGACCAACTTAGATATGAAATCCTATTTTGTCGCCGAAACTCAGGTTTTTGCGATAACTATCTCAGTTGTCGCTATTGAAAACTTACAGCGACAAAATTTCATGTGTCGCTATGGTTTTCGTCGCTAATGACCACTTTTCTTGTAGTGGGCTAAGCACGGAATTCAGTGTGGTGGCGGGAGCTCGTATCCTTCGGGCGTACCGCTGGCATTCTTCACACCTCTTGGACATGCTTGCTGGGTCATTATTCATGTATGGCCAATAGTATCCTTGCATCCTTGCTTTGTGTGCCAAGGATCGTCCAGCGCTATGATTCCCTGCGTCTCCATAATGTATGGCGACCAACACTTGGTGGCCTTCTTTTCAGGATAAACACCTGAAAAGCGGTCCTGAGAATGACCTCTTATACAAAATTCCCTCCCGCAACTCGTAATTTCCCGCCTTCGACTCAATCTTCCTTGCTTGCAAGTAATTTGGCGACCTTAACCCTTTTTCCAACAATCTGCGTATTGGTACTCTCCAGTCTTCTTCCTCATCGATCATCATTTCTCGGTCCTTTTCCGCTTTCTCGATAAGGTCTTCCATGGTGGCTTTATCTTCCGAATCTTCGTCGGGGGATGTTTGTCCTTGGCCAGTAGCCATGACTCCCTTCAATTTGATCGAGGGTTCATATATTCTTCCAATCTTGATAGCGATGGTGGTCGGATCCTTCATCATTGAAGATAGGAATGCTAACGCATCTGCATGGCGGTTATCCTTTCTACATAAATGTCGAAAGACAATCTTTTCGACCCTAGAGGCAAGACTCTGAGCCAAAGCCATATATGCCATCATATTCTCATCTATAGTCTGGTATTCAAGTTCGATCTGTCGGATAACCAGCTGTGAATCACTTGTTAATCGCACATCGCTGATATCCATCTCTATAATTAACCGTAACGCATGTATCACTGCCTCGTACTCGACTACATTGTTTGTGTGTTCTTCAAATTCCAGTCTGAACGAATGCACTATCCGGTCCCCCGTGGGCGAGGTGATGACAATGCCTATTCCTGCTCCTTCTTTATTCCTGGATCCATCAACAAACACCTCCCACCTTCTTGAGTTGGAAGGAACCAGAATACTATTGGGATCCTCTTTGTCCTCCTCAAAGCCGGGTATTTCGTCCACTCCGTTGTCATTGTCCAAGGGTAAATCCGCCAGGAAGTGTGCGAGTACTTGAGATTTTCTTGTCGTGCGGGATTCGTATATGATATTGTGTTGCCCTAACTGTGCGTTCCATTTGGCTATTCTTCCCACCGCCTCCGTGTTACCAAGTACTGCTCCCAGCGGAGCTTTTGTGATAACACGAACGTAGTGCGCGTCAAAATAGGTTCTTAGCTTCTGACTTGCATGGACAAGAGCTAAAATGAGTTGTTCTAACTTGGTGTAGTTTTTTTCTGCGGAAGACAAGGTTTTACTGACGTAATAGACTGGTTGCTCTTCCTTTAAATTGGTTCGGACCAAGACAGCGCTCACCGCGTTACTTATAGCCGCAATATACAAGGCCAACACTTCGTCCCGCTCGGGCTTTTGAAGGATTGGTATTGCAGCCAGGTATTCTTTTATTTTTTGAAATGCTTCCTCGCACGCGTCCGTCCATGCAAACTTGCTTTCTTTTTTCAATATGCTGAAGAAGGGTTTTCATTTGTCTGATGATCTCGCGATGAACCTTCCTAGCGCCGCAAGACTCCCGTTAAGCTTCTGGACTTCCTTTAGCTTGCGCGGTGAAGGCATGTCCATGATTGCCTGGATTTTTGCCGGATCTACCTCGATTCCTCTTTTCGTAACCAAATATCCTAGGAATTTCCCTGATGTAACCCCAAAAGTGCACTTTTCTGGATTTACTTTCATGTGACATTCCCTCATGGCCTGAAAAATTTCCCTCAGATCTTCAAGGTGGCTGCCTGCCTTCTTACTTTTGACTAGCATGTCGTCTACGTACACTTCCAGACTGTGCCCTATCCATGGCTCGAAAACCATGTTTACCAGTCTCTGATATGTTGCCCCTGCGTTTCTTAGACCAAACGGCATCCTGGTATAACAATACAACCCTCTTGGAGTGAAGAAAGCAGTGTGCTGCTGATCTTTAGGGGTGTTGATGGTGATTTTTGGCTAGGAGGTCACAGGAGTAATTTCGCATCAATTTCTGGCGTCCTGGAATAGCTCGAGATAAGGTATGAATTTATTTTATAGTAGGGATAAGATATTTGATTACCATTATCTGTATTTTGATATCTCACGACCCCAGCCTGGTAGCATGGTCCATATCCCTAGCCTATATGATAAAAATACATACGCATGCGCATTAGCATAGCCCCTGCTCGAGCCAAATCCTAGGCCATTCACGCCATAGGCATTAGGGGCATACACGGTCATCTCCTTGGCCAAGATGCTCACGCCATTCTTTGGCTAAGCTTTGGGCATCCACGGCCATGCCTTGGCCTGATTTTGGATGCCCACGCCATTGGCTTGGCTTAGCTTTGGGTGCCCATGCTACTTGCTTAGCCTAAACTTGGGTATCCACATCTTTTGCCTCGCCTAACCCCTGGAGGCCCATGGCCAATCCTTCCCCTTAGCTTTGGACGTCCATGGCCACGCCTTGGCCTGATTTTGGGCGTCCACGCCACCTTCCTTGCCTTATCCTTGGCTTCCCACGGCCTTTGGCCTAAGCCTTATCTTCATGGCCACGGCCTTTGGCCTAAGCCTTATCTTCATGGCTTCCCATGGCCTTTGGCCTAAGCCTTATCTTCATGCTCACGGCCTTTGGCCTAATCCTTATCTTCATGATCACGGCCTTTGGCCTAGTCCTTATCCTCATTGCCACGGCCTTGGCCTAATCCTTGTCTTCACGGCACTAGCTTGCCTAATCCTTATCCTTGGCCCCTCACGCGCCTAAGCTTAATCCCTTATCCTAATGCTTGCGCCCCATCCATGCTTGGAGGCCCACGGCCAATCCCTGCCTTAGCTTTGGATATCCACGCCATTAACTTGCCCTAGTTTTGGATATCCGTGTCATTAGCTTGCCTTGGCCCTTGGGTGCCCACGCCACCTCTTTGGCCTGATTATGGGTACCCATGCTATTGCTTTGGCCTAATTTTGGAGCTCCACGGCTATGCCTTGGCCAAATCTTGGAGGCCCAAAGTCGTGCCTTGGCCAAACATTGGAGGCCTTACGGTTTTCCCTTGCTTGTACT
>JAJJMA010112383.1:0-16480 GCA_023529015.1 Papaver nudicaule | reverse complement strand
GCACCCCGGAGTTCAGCATCAAGATGAGCACGCCGCTGAGGCGTCGAGAAAGAGAAAGGGAAAGTCGATTGCGCCGTACCAAGTATGTACTTTTCGCTTACCAATTGAGTTAATGCATATGGTTTCCAACTGAAACTAATCTTTTTCTATTGGTGAACAGAAACAACAGCGTGCACGTATCAACGTTACTCGAAACAACTCGTCGTGCAGCGTAATTATTGCTTCCTCTCCGCGTGAAATGGAAGAATACTGTCCAACAGATGATAGCAGCACTGATGATGCAGAACATCATGAAATGTATGTTCAACTTAAACCTATATTTATCTTCTTCTTTTTTTTTAATGAAAGTTTCATAATCTAATGTCAAGTTACGCCTATTCTGTTCATTGCAGAGATACCTCTGACGATGACGTTGTGCCAGAGGATGATATCATATGGATGCCTGTCCAATCACATGATCATGAAGCCACAACCAGTACAAGCTGCCAACGCCCAAGACAACGTTGTGCTCAAGGTCAACGTCGAAGATATTCTAGAGTAAATAGACGGGATATGAAAGGTATGTGACATTTCATTTGTTTTCTCAATATTAATCTACTGTTTAATAGGTGCGACAAGTAATTTCATGTGGTTTCTCAATATTAACTACTGTTTTTAATAGGTGTGCGACATTTTCTTAGAAAATGGATATAAAATGTATACATTGTGGAGCTTTGCATTTCTCACGAAGTCGTCTCTCAAGGATCCACGGTTCGGATTATGTTGCCTTCAGGGAAAAATCAAATTGCCGGATTTGAGAGTACCACCTCGAGAGCTTAAGGAGTTATATGAAGGAACCGATGAACTCGCAAAGAGCTTCCGGCAACACATTTGTAGGTAAAAACTTGGATTATATACTGTTGCTTTTTTTTTTTTTGCAATGGTGTTTATGTCGCATTACATTGGTTTCAAAGTGTTTATCAAGATGTGAATGTGAATCATATGCTGAAACTTTTTGGTAGTCTGACTTAGAACGATAGAGTTACTTATAAGCGTCACTCTCCATCATAGATCCAGAGTTTCGTTTATTTATGATTTTTTTTTTTGGGCAATCTGACTTAGAACGAGAGTGCAGTCTGTGATGTGTGATGATTCATGTTATGGTTTAGGGTATCAGGGGTAGGTAGAAAAGTTCTCAGAGCTTAAAGTAAGGTGAAATAGAGTATATGGCTCTGATTGTTGACAAATTTCTCTTTTGTTATGAAACCATCATCATAAGTACAACACGGCAAATGCATTCACGAGTCTGGGATGCACCCTAAAACCACGAACTATCGTTTACTATTCATGGGGAGCTACGGCATAGAACATGAACTTTATTACCAGAAAATGACAACAGCCGAACGTACTCTCAGTTGTATGTCTTCGATCCATCAGCCGCATTAAAGAGACGGAGTGAATTGAATCCAAGGTGTCACCATACGGTGCTTGCTATCATTCAAGAGGTTCTGTCCACTAACAATGTCTTCATTCAGAAGTACAAACATGCCTATGAGATACTACTGAGCAATGAGTCTAGGGGTAATGATATCCATGTCTCGCTCCAATACGACAAAGAAACAGACAAAAGACGCTACAACCTACCCACAACAAATGAGATTGATGTTATATTGCCTGAAGACGGTGAAACGATCAATTCTAGACCGCGCGACATCATACTTCATCTTAAAGGAAGCCGTTATCTGAAGATAATCAATGAGTGTAATCCCGTGTATTTGCCTCTGCATTACGTTCTCCTTTGCATTACGTTCTCCTATTTCCATACGGTGAATTGGGATGGGAAACTGGGATGAAGCAATGGGATCCAGACGAGGAGAAGTCTACACGATGATGGAATATTACTGCCACAGGTGAGAATTTTCAACAACAAAACTTTAACATTTTGATACTTAAAAGGATTAGCTTTAACATTTGAATTCTTAGTAGTAGATTTGCTTTAGCATTTGATACACTGCTCACATTTGAATACTTAGAGGATTAGCTTATCATTACTTAGAGGATTAACTTTAAATTAAACTAACTGTACTTGCACATATCCTCCAAACACACTGGATTTTGAGTGGCAAGTATGTTTGAGTGTTTGTCTTTGAAGTAAAGTACAAGCAACTTGATTCTGATCAACTCATAACTACTGGATTTAATGTTTGGCTTCATAAGTACCACATTTGATGTTTTTTTGTAATAAACCAAAGTGAAACACAGCCCATTGGTTCTGACTACTCACTGACTTTATTTTGTGTTTTTGATAATTTTAAAGTTGACCAGTTACAACAATACTTAAAACATCTTTTGTTACAGGTTATTTCAGAGGCATCATGAGTATTCGACAATCCTTAGAGGTTGTATGCTCTTTCAAGAATTTATAGTGGACGCTTGGGCTGCAACGGAACATAATCGTCTCAAAACTACAAGGGACTGGCTGATCTAGGGGTTTATAGCAATAGCGCAAAGGAGAGGGGTCAACCTGTCATACACCCATCCACATTCATAGGGTATTCTCAACACAATTTCGAGATTTATCATGATTCTATGGCAACCACCAGGTATAACCACTACTCTGAATCTGTTTTTTTTCTTCTTCAAATTGACGCAAACAATGAGAACCAAGGAATAACATTGAAGTCTTTGTTTTTCCTGTATTTTTGTTTCTTGCTAAGGTATAACGATCACCCAGATATATTCCTTACGATGACGAAAAATCCACAATGGGAAGAAATCACAACCAATTTGTACCCAGGCCAACAACCCCATGATAGGCCAGATTTGGTGGCAAGGGTATTTGAGCTCAAGCGTAAGGAAATGTTGAAAGAAATAATAGACAAGAAGATATTTGGCACCGTGGTGGGCTATGTATACACAATAGAATTTCAGAAGAGAGGGTTGCCACATATGCACACGTTGATATTTCTATCCAAGGAGGACAAAATTCACACCCCAGAGCAAGTGGATGACATAGTATGCGCAGAGTTTCCTAACAAAGAAGAAGATCCGAAATTGTTTCAGACTGTACAAAGGTGCATGGTACATGGACCGTGTGGTGTTAGGGATCCAAGTGCATTGTGCATGGAGGAGGGCAGGTGCACTAAGGACTACCCCAAACAGTATGAAGGTATATCTAAGTTATGTTTATGTCCTCTTTTATCCAATCTTAGAAACTATTTAAAACTTTTCATGAGAGAGATAGATGTCATATGTCCAATGAATTTTGTAGAAAAAACATGAGTTATTGTCTTTGCATGGTCATTCCAAGCATGGATCACTGGACTCTGTTGAAGAGTATCCAATGAATTTACTGACATGAGCGACAATAAGTATTAGTGGTTGGGGGAGATTTAATGTGGTTTTGTTTTTGCATCTCATGTAAGGTTGAAAAGGATTACTGACCAAGGAATTAAACTCATTGTAATTTAAGAGAGTAGCTCATTCTTATCGAGCTTTTGAGAACCTTAAGAACCTCTTATGCTCATTCTTACTACATTTTAGTGTTGTTTAATGTATGTAACATTGGGAAACTAATGGGTATGAACCAGACTAAAAATTATCTGTAGTGTACATGTTTGTTTGTCTGGGTTCAGCTTTATGATTAAATTATGACTTTTATATGCAGAATCAACTTCCATTGGTGACAATGGGTATCCAGTGTACCGCCGACGCGATGATGGCTGTGTTTTCCACTATCGGAACCGCTCCTACACCAATATGGATGTGGTTCCTCACAATCCATATCTTACTAGTATGTTTGATTGTCATATCAATATCGAGATATGCT
Source organism: Papaver nudicaule (assembly GCA_023529015.1). Taxonomy (NCBI): domain Eukaryota; kingdom Viridiplantae; phylum Streptophyta; class Magnoliopsida; order Ranunculales; family Papaveraceae; genus Papaver; species Papaver nudicaule. Next base: position 12,672 of record JAJJMA010112383.1, on the reverse strand, counting down.
CCAGTGTCCGAGTTGTAAAGTATATACATAAGTATATTTACAAGGGACATGATATGGCGTCCATGGTTGCTGGTGGAGGCCCCGACGAGATCCTTCAATATCTCAATGCAAGGTACGATCCGTATATTACTGTCAGTTGCATACCAATTAGTAAAACAGAAAATCCCTTAATGAATGTCAGGTACATAGGATCTCCCGAGGGAGCTTGGAGATTACTTGGATATCGTCTGCATAAAGAGTTCCCCAAAGTACAACGGCTAGCAGTTCATCTCCCAAACAAACAGCGGGTTGTGTATGATCCAGATGACCCCATTGAGGTTATACAGGATACAGCAGAAAATGTAGTTACCACATTGATGGGATACTTCGACTACAATAGGTAAATCATATTTCAACTGTCTTTTTAATGCAGATTCAGGTTGCTTCTTCCATTCAGATTGGATAAGTTTACAAAAGTAGATCTTTCCATGTAGCATCACTAAAACAACTATGGTTTCATTATTGCTGTACTTGCTTTCCAATTCGTTTTTGTCTTGCATTACCATCCTGTCCTATTCAACAACAAACTCAATTTTTCAACAACATTCTTAGGTTGTATGTGTTCGATGCCTATTAATTAAGCCATTTTCTAGCAAGTATGTAAAATTATTGTATCATCTGTGTATACTATAGGTTGCACCCTGAAGAAATGTCGTATACTTACCAAGATTTTCCAATGAATTTTGTATGGTCGAAAGTGTCCAAAAAGTGGACTCCTCGAAAGCAAGGTTTCGCAGTAGGGAGAATGTATTTTGTCTCCCCAAACAGCGGAGAACTATTTTACTTGAGGTTGTTACTTATCGTTGTGGCAAGGGCAAGGTGGTTCAGACACTTGAGGACTACAATCAAAGATGGCGTCGAAGTGGTCCACCGGACGTTCAAATTGGCCTGTATTGAACTTGGTTTGCTGGAAGATAATGCAGAATATGATAAATGCCTGCAAGAGGCTTCCGTCATTTAACCTGGATATTAGTTGCGCCAACTATTCAGTATCATACTGACTAAGGGTACTCCTACGCGACCAGAGGTTCTATGCAAGAAATATGGAAAACATATATGTGATGACCTAGCAATCAAGATACATAGGCTTTATGGGATTGAGACTCCAACAGATGATCAGGTTCTCGATTATGGTTTGTATGTGATGGAGAAGATAGTTTAAGAGGAAGGGAAATAAATGGAGGATTTCGACGGAATGTCAACATACACCGGTGACTGGGACAGAATTGTAGGGAATCACTTAATTTGGGAACATAGACAGCTACAGAGTGATTTCAAGAACCAGTGATGACTTCAAATGTGCAGAAACTGAATACAGAACAACGGCTCGTATTTGAGGTAAAACATCTCACACTAATATGTTTATAGAATTATGTTGGTGGTTTGGTTGAGTTTCAGTTCACTACTTACCATGTGAATTCCACATTTGAGTGCTTAATGTTGATATGTCCGAGTGGTTATTGTACTAAGGAACTACACTGATTTATGATTTATGTTTTGTACTAAAGAATATCATATAGAGTTTTATGCTCTGTGCAATATCAGATGGTATTTGGCTAAGTGTTTCATCATAAAATTGAATTGTGTCACGGGTAATAACAGATTCCGTAGAGAACAATCATGGTAGGATATTCTTCTTGAATGGTAGTGCTGGGACAGGAAAAACCTTCGTCTACAACAAGTTGGCAGCAGTCAGTAGAAGTAAGGGCGACATCGTTTTGACAGCTCTTTATGCGGCGTCTCCGCATTGCTTCTAACCGGTGGAAGAACCGCGCATTCAACCTTCAAGATTCCGTTTGAGCCGCTGAATGATTCCAAGTGTGATGTGGAGTTTGAGTCGATTGAGGCTCAACTGTTTCGCGAGACCAAGCTGATTATATGGGATGAGGTAGCAATGCAGCACCGGTATTGCATCGAGGCGGTCGACCGAACTTTGAGAGATGTCAGACAAAGCAGCAAATGGAGGAATCACTGTTGTGCTTGGTGGGGACTTCAAGCAAAATTTGCCCGTGGTACAAAAAGGATGCAGAGAATAGATTGTGGGAGCGTCGATTAGAAGCTCTGTTTTGTGGAGGGACGTGAACGTGCTCAAGCTGACGCAGAACATGAGACTTGAAAGTCAAGATCCTGATAGCATCGAATTCGCCGAGTACTTACTCAAGGTTTGAGCCTCTTTTATATTCCAGGCCTAGACATGTATCTCCTAACTCCGCTCTAATACTTATTCATGGCAGTCACATAATAATCCATGTTATCCGCTCTAGACATGTATTGTAACTGCTCTTTTTATCCTTCTTTCTTTTTCTTTTGCTATCCTTCTTTCAAAACAGAATCCCGTTCCAATGTGTTTTGATAATGTATATATTATTTTGTTATTGATTCAATCCATTTATAACTTTACTGTAGGTGGGAACAAATCCAGAACCGAAAGTCAACTTGGCGTCTGCGGTTTCGAAATGTGCCAACATACATGAGTTGATTTCAAAGTTATATCCTGGAATCCAAGAAATGGGCAAGCCAACTCCAGAATGGATCAAAGAGAGAACCATATTGTCTGCACGGAATGATGAGGTCTCTGACATTAACAAAACGGTGTTGGAGAAGTACATTGGCGAACATCATAATACCTTGCAGCGGATAAACAGGAGCCGGTTAGAGGAAGCGAAGCAACCACGACTACAACCTATGCGAGTGAAAATTTGAACCAACAGAATCCATCTGGATTACCTCCATTCAAATTGGATCTCAAAATTGGCTGCCCTGTAATGTTGTTGCGCAATCTGTCACCTAGAAATGGGTTATGCAATGGTACAAGGTTAAGAATAGAGATCTATGAACATGTTATTGTGGATACTATATTGACAGGTGACAAAGCACTATTCATGCCTTTTTATTAATAGATGTTCCATAACCTATATTTTTTCTACCGAATCAGTATGTGATACTACTAGGTTCTTTAACATAGCTCATTGCTCTGATCTTTTAACTCATATTGACAGGTGACAAAGCTGGGGATGTGGTCTTTATACCACGCATATCACTTACACCTTCTTCGTCGGACGTCGTCGTTCGAATGATGAGAAGGCAGTTTCCAATCTGGTTGGCGTACGCAATGACGATAAATAAATCTCAGGGACAATCACTTAGACACGTAGGGATAGACTTGAGAAGCCCCATCTTTAGTCACGGAAAGTTGTACGTCGCATTGTCTAGGTGTACGACTGCCGGTTTCATTAATGTTTTACTCCCAAGCACCAGCACAAGACATGAAACATCGAACGTGGTGTATCCGGAAGTCCTTTTATAAGCAACAGTTGTGATTTCGTTTGTATTCTTTAATTTTCTGTGATTGTTAGTCAATATCAGTATTCTTTGCTGTGTATCTCAACGCAGTGTGTAAATTGTTAATTTTCGCAATGATTCAGTTTTGATGGCAAAAGAAAAGTCTGATGATGGCACGGGCAATATACTAGTCTCAAATCGTCCAAACCAATTTCTTCTGTCGTTTCCACGAAACCGACGTCCTTGTTTCCGTATCCTCCGTTATTTCAACGTCTATCAAAAACCCTAATACCATTATAAACTTCTCAATCTCTTTTTCAGTCTCCCCTCAGCTCGTATGCTCATAAACCCCTCTGTATCATTCTTTCCATTTGAGCCTCGTCAAGTAACTCTAGCCAACATGAAGAAGGTAAAGACTTCAGACAACATTCCTGATAAAACCCAGAAAGACAATAAGAAAAAGGACAAGAAGAACAAGAAGAAGACTAAAAATCTTACTCCTTTATTGGTTTCGTTAGCTGATTTCTTTGAGCGTCAAGGATATTCTAAAACCCTTGCTGTGTTTAAGTCTGAAGTTTTAGCCGACGAGGTGGAACAGGTAAAAAATTCTCATTCTGGGGTTTTGTTTTCTTATTTTGGAATTTAGGGTTTAGGTTTAATCTCTAGTTATTAGAGGTCAATTTTGCTTCTTTATTGTTTCTGGGTGCTGTTTTATTCTGAATCTCTTGAGGTTTTGAATCGTGAAATGAAAAGCTTTAACTTGAAAGTAAGATATGATTTTAGAATCGAGTTTGGAATATCGTTTTCATTAGTGAAAGCAGCATGTTAAAGAAAACAATGGGCGATCTTGTAAGTCATAATGACTAGTTTGTTGGCATTGGAATCCTAATTGGTAATGCTAATGATGCTGAGATGTGCCGTGGAATGATTTTCTGTATTGTTGATATGATGCTGTAACTATGGTATTAGTTAGCTCGGCCTCGGTGTGAACAAATAAAAGATGGGCCAATTTGTTGGTTGTTACATTTATAATTCACATAGAGCGCATTTTTTGTGATTCTTTTGCAAATTTATTACCTATTTACATCAGGTACTTTGGAAGTTTGTATGGATAATAATGTACATGATATGGTTATGTGGACGGTAGTGTGTCCAATTCAACGTTCATTGTTTTTACAGACAAAGGTCGGTTTAGTTAGCTTGGTGTGGGCTAATAGAGATAGAAGATATTGCAGAATTCGCAAGTAAGAGTTGTTGGGATGGTTAACAGAAAAGATGGTTAATCGATTTAGCTACTGTCTAGTTGACCAAGTACCTTATCTTTGTGGGTTTTTTAAGCAATACTTTATGGAGAGTTGTTTTATACTTTCTACAAGTTATGAGAACGTGCTGTTCTGCTATCTGCATTGTTGTGTATATGATGCTGCAACTATGGTTTGTTTTAGTATCTGAAAATGATCAGTTTAGTTAGCTCGGTGTGAACAAATAAAGATAGGCCAACTTGTAAGTTGTTACTTTTATAGTTCAATAGTTCACATAGAGCCCATTTTTGTGATTCTTTTGCAAATTAATTACCTACTAATATCAGGTACTTCGGAAATTTTATGGATAATAATGTACACGACATGGTTATATAGACGATAGCGTGTCCAATTCAAAGTTCGCTGTTTTTGGTATTTACAGACAAGGATCGGTTTAGTTAGCTTAGTGTGGGCTAATAGAGATAGACCTACTATCAGATATTGTAAAAATTCGCATGTGACATTTGTTGAGATGGTTAATAGAAAGATGAAGTGTTCAATGTTCATACGATGCACTCCTATGACTGATTTTGATTTGATACTGTCTACTGGACCAAGTACCTTATCTTTGTGGGTTTTTTAAGCATTACTTTATGCAGAGTTGTTTATACTTTGTACAAGTATTATAACCTTTTGAAGAGTGTTTCAACTATTTGAGAGAATATTTTATATTTATGAGAACGTGCTGTTCTGCTATCCCTGTCACAAAGGATAGAGTTGGAATCGTATAACAATGAATGAAGGATGAAACAGAACTGTTCCTTTTCTCTTGACAGCGCATTACAAGATTCCTTATTCATAAGTTGTCTCCATGCATTTGTTTTACAGCTTGATGGGGTCAAAGGGCATGCGTTGGACGTGGAGACAATGTATTTCAAGTACATAGAGACAAGGTGAGATGATAAACTTTTCTTGTATTGAATGGGAATCAGAGGATTCATAAAAACACCAGTATGCAAGGATGGTAGCTGCAGTTTCCCTTCATTATTATTCTTATTTTTTTTTATTATTATTATTTTTTTTTTTATTTTTTTTTTATTTTTCCTTTTTTTTTTTTGCTTGCTTGTAGCAATAGAACCTCAGCACAAAATGATACCTCATTTAGAATTCAAAGGTATCCAACTTCCCTAACAGTCATGGTCCCACAATTCCCTTGCCAAAACCCTCTATTCTAACATGATATAAAGTAAAATCCAATGCTCATTTCTTGTTGCTGAAAATTTCTCACGCTATGTGGCTTCTTATGTGCAGTGATGGGGAAGCAAATAACGACAGCTCTGCAAAACAAGGTATGTGTATGGTTACGGTGATTGTCTGCTACAGTGCTGCTTTAGTATTATGTTTTACTTCTTTTTTTTCCTTAAACGTCAAGCTAGCTCTGATTCTAGATGCATGGAAATTGCAGATTTGAATACAGAGGTGGTTGCTGATATCCTTGATGATAAATTGTCAAATGGTGTAGTGCCAGATTTGCCTGTGAAATCTAAAGAGAAGAAAAAGAAAACCAAGTCTACCTCTGAACCTACTTCTGAGAGTGTTGAGCTAAGTGGTTCAGCTGAAAATGGACATTTAGAGAAGTCAGTTACTGAGGAGGAGACGGATGTAAAATCCAAAGACAAGAAAAAGAAGAAAAAGAAAACGAAATCTGAAAGTTTATCCGTGGGTGCCGAGGAATCTGAGAAAGGAGATTCTAAGAAAACTAAGAAGGAAAAGGTTCCGATTCCGGAAGCCAATGGAGCTGACACAGAGAATAAAGATACTAAGAAACGAAAAAGAGGAGGTTCTGAAGAGAACGAATCTCAGGCTGATGAAAAAGTTGAGAGTAAGGATACAAAGGAAAGTAAAACAAAAGGTTCAGAAGAGGAAAATGTAAAGGATCTCAGCAAGACACCCTTTACAACTGAAAAGGCCGCGAAGAAACAACGTATTGGTTCTACTGAGGTATTCTAAATAGCTCTCACTTGTACCTATCTTTTTGATTGATATCCTCCTGCATATGACTGTCAATTAGTCTTTTCGTTATTCTTTCTCAAAAGCAATTAGATCTGTCTGGGTGAATCTTCATGCTTCTTCACATTATTATTACATACATACTATCTGTGAAGCATTCATCAAAGTCTCAGTGAGACTATATAAGCATGCATCACCCTGTGATCTTTTTGCATCTGTAACTATGTTACTTGCACAAACTTGTACATAATATACTGCGAGATTGTTGTAAACTTCATTTAGCAGTTTGTGGCTTTTGCTAAGGGGTATTCTTTATGCAGCCAAAGACAGCTAATGCATTTCGAAGGGTTGAAATAGAAAAGGTGGAATTTGTTGATGACAGGCTTCAGGATAATTCTTATTGGGCAAAGGTGTGTTTATTTTTCCTTCTGCTTATATGTATATTGTTATGTATATTTATTGGTGTATTTTTACTTTGTTTCACAAGTACAACTATCTTCCCATGAGAAGCTTGTATGACACTATTGCCTTGAAACTTATCTCTGCAGAATGGTGCTGACGTTGGCTATGGTGCAAAAGCACAAGAAGTTCTAGGGCAAGTCAGAGGAAAGTAAGTATTTTCTGTTTTTCAAATTTCTTGAAACTCAAGCTATTGTTTCACTGTACCGTGCATAGTCTCGAGGTTGGCTACTTTCCGGGTTTAATCGAATCATGTTGGCACTTTCCTTTTTCCAGAGATTTTAGACACGAGAAGACAAAGAAGAAACGTGGAAGTTACCGGGGAGGCATCATTGATCAGGGTTCACACTCGATCAAATTCGCTAATTCTGATGAAGAGTGAGACAATGAGTCGAATATCTGAATTGAAAAGTTTTGCTTATATTTATGTCTTTTTCCTTTCTCCTAAAGTTTTGACTCATAAGCTCAGGTCATTAAGTTACTTTCCAATATCGGTGGGCTTCTAATATAGTAGTAGCTGTTAGCTGATGTATAAGATTTTTGTCTGACAGGCCTTTGGGCCTTATAAACCTTTATTCACTATGCATAATTGAAACTTTTGCTCATCCACAAGCACAAAGTATTGTCTCTAGTCTCTTGATCTAGGGGGGAATTAGTGAAGTAATAGGATAATCCAGACGACTCCAGCACACAGTAATGAGAATTGGTCTGTCAGTTTATATAATAGTTTGTCGGCTCTGGTAGTACTTTACTTCCTATTTTTCTGTTTTGAGTTGTGAATTCCGACCAGTTCTCTTTTTGTTTTTGTTTTTCAATACCACAGTTCAGTACTAATGCTTCCACTTGATTCTTTGTCAATTTTCTTACTTTGTTTTTCTATCACCACTTTTATTATTTTCTATAACTTTGTTGTGTGATGATAATGCCCTTTTTTGCTGTATTGCACTGTTGTTCTGGCGGTGGAGCCAGGCGCTTGTTTCCCTAGTGTTTCTGCTCGAGTAACACTATTGTTTCTACACAATTAGGCGTGAGAAGGAAATACAAGTTCTTAAATGTGAAAGAAATTTCAAAAACAATCTCATTTCCCCATTCAAACAAATTTCATGAACTACTGAAACCTCAAAAGCAAGACAGTATAGGTCCTATAGGACACCCGGCATCCTTATCCATCCTGATTTTTGTTCCTGGACCCAATTTAGATTTTAGTTTTAGAAAAAAATGTTATCTTAGGAAAAGAAATTTGTACTTCAATAATTAAATTTAAAGCCAAAGAATACACTTTAATATCTTTAATGTTATCTTATGATACTAATTGGGTGGTTGAAGTCTTGAAGAACATAATTGGATGCCATCTAAAAACACTATGACCCACTCTACATTTAGCCCAAGGAGAATGGGCCTATTAATATGAACCTTCAAAGGGTTCACACCCGAGCAAACCACATTCCATAGTTGCTTAACTCGCCGTTAACGGATATGAAAGATTATACTGGCTAAAATGAAAAAGTTAATCGCTCAATTAATGTGGGATAGAAGGAATATTGACACAACCTAGTGTTGAAAAATTATCTGGGACTAACCTAAAAGTTGTTGTTGTTTGGATACCACAGATAAGAAGTAACTTTCTCCATGCCTCATGAATCTCCTCTCAAACTTTAAGATTAGTCAAAATATGCAGATGTCACTGTAGTACATTGGTAAAGCTGCTGAGTGATGATACCAGCGATCGGAGTTCGAAATTCGTCTGTATTTGAGTGGGGGATGTTTCTTTATTTCTTCGCCTAGCTACCTGGGTTTGTAAGTAGTAGGCTTCGGTCCAAAAAAAAAAAAAAAACATTAAGAATTTTATACAAACGAAGAAAAAAGACAGTAAGAGGAGTTGGATATATTTTGATGCACAAACAACCAACATACATTCAAAGCTTCACACTGTGCTGTGTCAAATATCTGACTGACATATGAACGCCATTCAAAATCCAGATAATCCCTGTCCTTTGCAACCTTAAAATAACCAAAATCAAAAAGAAATTATAAAGTATTTGAAGTTAATGATTGAAGCAAACCCAACGTTAAAACGCTCTTGAAACAATATGTAAATTCCAAAGCATCCTTCACGAACTTGCTTGTTATTTTCATGCATGCAAATTCGCAGCACAATCCGCCACGTGCAAGCATGATGCATGTCGCTAATGTGAGACAAATGATTGACTTTAGTGATGATGGGCCGTGGGCGGCAGTTACATTTTCTCTACCTGTCACTGCTCTCTCAACGAATTAATAGAGCGATTATTGTAGCAAGTTTGTCTTACAAGGTTTGATGGACACGCTTAAAAACCGCGTAAAAAAAAATCGACTCTCACATATCAAAGGTTATTGTGCAAATCTTGATGCATGTCGTTAACTTTAGACAAATAATTGACTTAGTGATGACGGGCCGTGGGCCGCAGTTACATATTTCTATCTGTCACTGATAGCGCCATAGCGGGATTATTTTAGGAAGTTGCCTTAAAAGGTTTGATGGACACTTAAAAAAACTACGTCGAAAAAAATCGATTCTCACAAATAAAAAGTCATGTGCTGGCTAGCCTTGAGCTGCGGGGCTGATTAAATAGAGAATGTTAGTCGACATTGATCACCTGATGAGATATTAAGATTGTCCTTTTTGGTCCAGTAAGAACGTGAGGTTTGAGAATTGATCACTACATCGATGGATCGTTGTACCTATGCCATCCACCTAACAATAACATAAGCTACTAAAGTGCATACTAACTATATTTGTATTATGATAGTACGCATTGTTCTATTCCTTTCGATTGTGATTTCTTAGATAAGCAGTGTATGTCCTATTCGATTTAAATTTCCATGAAGCTTCCTTGTACTTCTCAGTTTTATCTTAAACATTGCATTATTGCTGCCACTTGATTTAGCTCGATGATTCTTCTATCTATTCGTCAAGACTTTCAAGTCCCGCTATCATAATTTTCTAGTATGGAATTGCCAAGTGATAGTGCCCTGTCTAGCCATATCCATGTCATTTGCACTTGTTGGGAAAGACATGCTGAGTGGACTAAGATGTTGACACTTTTTTTCCACTTCTAATTTTTCTCCATGAACGGTTGTGCACAGGGCTGAGCTTTATAGTGACTCTTTAGGTCCCAAATGAAGTCTCACAAAGTCCACAAAATTCCATGAAAACCCTTTTTATCCTGAAAGATACTGTTAACAATATTTTAAAAAATAAATCGAAAAAGATAGGCTATTAATCTCAAAGCAGGAGAATAAAGCCCTTTCCCACGCGAAAGAGCAAACCAAGGGGTTTGCCTGGCCACATAGCCATGCAAATGCGTTTTTCCATTATGGGAAAATTGGCAGATTTTATTTAAAAAATATTAAAAGTTATTTTTATTCGAACCCGTTAGATTTTAATTTGTTAGGTCGTAGGACCATGTGTTGGAGAGATAAATAGAATACTTTAAGTAGGAAAGATGTATTTAGATGTATTTGAAATTGAGAATTTTGATCGCGAAAATCACTGTCAATCGATAGTGATACTCTCTCACCTGACTAACTAGCTTTTCTGCCGGTTATCCAGATAAATCTGCCTGTTTGTCAGCTCCACAGTGAAGCAGAAATGGCAATCTGCCTTCCCATGGGAAAGGGCCTAAAGACTTTGGTATTAAACACCACAACAAGAGAAGGAAGAATCAAGGATGAGTAAAGAAAGTTGAGCAGAACTTAATAAAGGTAGATACACCCAACCACATGCCCTGGTTTAAAATGAAGCCCTAACTTGTAGCATACACCTATTGCCCACCAATTATATTCCTATTCCAAAGGTAATTTGCAAGTTATCTCTTTATGAAATTCTAAGCTCTGACTCCTTGATCACTAGCTAGCTTCCCTCAAATGTGGAAAGTCTTTCCCTGTTTATTTTTATATTTTTAAAGCTTGTCTTTCCATTTTAATCCTAAAGTACCCCGGCTAACTAGTTTTACGACTGGATGAAGTTACTGCATCATTTGTAGATTACTTGCTTGCCGACAAGATGCTTTCCTCTTTGCAATTTCAAACATGAATTTCAATATTTGGAAAAGTTGTTTGTTTTTGCACGGCTAACAGGAAAACTCTGTCGCTTCATCTAAATGGTACCTCGCTTTCATTTAACCGACCTGAGAAGAATTCATATATGAGGGTCGGTCGGTAGCAATCTTTTGACTTCGCGCCACTTTCAAGCGCATGTGAGGGCAGCGGCATGGGCTTAATTTCCTCCTTTTCTTCTGTTGCGTTCCAAGGCTTTGGTGCATGATTTATGCTTAATGTATACCTGACCTTGACCGACCAGAAAAAAAAAAATACTTATGTATATATAAGGAGCTAATCTTGTTTCATACTGAATTGAACCAGAGAAATTAATGGATAATGGTGTCGTTGTAGTAGATGATGACCAGGACGACGACTATGTTATTCAATTGAAATTATTATCGCAATATAGAGTATTTTCGCATGAGACCAACGACATACGTTGAGAAACTTACCATGTTGCCTGTTAAAAATTAAAGGTCCGAAAATGATTAATTCGTCTCCATTTTGGTTAACTCCATAAATCTGGATACGTTAGATATTGATGGCCAAAAGGTACACAACAATTATTTACATACAATATTGTTTTTTTTTTTGTATCGACCTAAATATCAAGATCAAGAAGAACTGATATACTAGAATATTCAAACCCAAGTAACTTAAAATGAAGATATGTGATATGTCATCAACGGATCGATCGACATAAAAATTGTTTTTAAAGCTACCTGTACGGAAGAAAATATCCATTTGGTCTCATGTCTATATATGTCATCTTTAGAACGAGTTATTACGTCTTGCTAGATATTTATTGCGAAGTCATTTTCGCGTCTTTGCTCAACTTTATACCCTGCATACTTGATAGATACTTCAGAACAAGTGTAAAACAAGTGTAATCCCAAATCCTTACCCTCCAGGGAGATCTCCATTCGAAATTCGAATGTAGTTCTGATGCAGACACTCCCGATTTCTGTCGACCATGTCAATATCTTACTAACTTAAAATCCAAATCAGAATGTCGGGCCGGCATTATGGGTCCCTTTGAAACTCCTGGGTCTATCTAGTTGTGAAAGGATGAAATGTCCCACATTGCTAATGTCCCTATAATATGACTGAAATATAATATGAAAGGGCCACTCCACTTATTGCCAATTGATTTTGAGTTGGATGCCCGCAGATTTGACTGAATTTAACACTAGTTTGCTTGGCATAGGTAAAATATTTGAAGTCAGACAATAAACAAAATTAAGCTCTAAATATAGCCGTTATGTCTATTCTACCTGTGCACATGTCTTGGTCTGGGATTGGTCAGCAAACGCGCCACAAGTTAACACTTCTTTGGTCGGTAACGTCAAAAAAAAAAAAGATATCAGCGGAGAGGACGGCACCGTTTTGCAATTGCCTATTTTGTGTGTCGTTTACTTCTTTTTGTCAACATGAAGTCGGCAAATACGTTGCTTTTTACGGCCAAAAGGATGTATTTTCTCCAAAAATAAAATAAAATAAATAGAATTTAACATCTCCCCCCCTCTTTAAGGCAAATAGCCCAACCATCTAAACTCAC
>JAJJMA010112368.1:0-12370 GCA_023529015.1 Papaver nudicaule | reverse complement strand
CCCTACTACCCCTAAAAAAAAAAAAAAAAACAAAAAAAAAACAAAGTGTTTGATCCCATTTTCAAGGGTACGTAGGCAGCCATACTTCACGGTTCAGCACCTAATCTTACTTAAAACTTTGAGACACAGAGTAGCCCTCTAACTCTCAGGTCACTGATCGCACTCAGTGTATGACCTTTACTCAGAACAAAAATCTGAATAAGAAATATTGAGACACAGAGTAGCCCTCTAACTCTCAGGTCACTGATCACACTCAGTGTATGACCTTTACTCAGAACAAAAATCTGAATAAGAAATATTGAGACACAGAGTAGCCCTCTAACTCTCAGGTCATTGATCGCACTCAGTGTATGACCTTTACTCTAAATAAAAATCTGAATAAAAAATATTGAGACACAGAGTAGCCCTCTAACTCTCAGGTCACTGATCGCACTCAGTGTATGACCTTTACTCAGAATAAAAATCTAAATAAGAAATATAGAGACACAGAGTCGACCTCTAACTCTCAAGTCACTGATCGCACTTAGTGTATGACCTTTATTCAATATAACTATCTGAATAAGAATAAGAAACAAATCTAACTATTAAGTCACTGATCGCATAAAAGGTTACCTGAAAATTATGCCAAAACAAAAGGAAATAAAAGTTCTTCCAGGACAATGTCTAGAGAAAAGGTAACTATTACAAAAAGAGAACTGATTGTCAATAGCAAAATCACAATGATTACATCCCATGATAGCAAAGTTCAAACTAAAATACATATAATCAAAGGCAATCAGTCCCATCCTGCATACCCAAAAGAGGTCGCACATCATTGGGAAGGGGCTTTCATGCGTGCAACAACCACAGGAGGAAGCTCAACAACTGGAGGACGAGGAATTTTTTCTTTGGTCTTGGATTCAGCATAATAAATCACCTCATTAATACTCTTAACCATCTCCACGTGAGCAGCATACTTAACCTCAGCAATACGAATATCAAAGCTAGTACGAAGCTCAGACATTTCACTTTTCAATTTTTCTGCCTCATGCACGGCAGCAGCAGCACGAATACTCTCAAAACGAGAGGAAGATTTCCAGAATGAGGTCTTACTCTCCTGCGTCACTAAGTCTTTCTGCTTTTGATCAAATTTTGCACCTGTTTCATCAAGTTTTCGCTGGAGCTCTGGTATAAGGCAAAAGAAAAAATAGTTAACTTAAGAATAATAAAAGCAATAAGGCAAAAGTATAGTACACTAATATACATGGCACTGGTAATAACATTGATCTAAATCTACCTCGCTCTCAAAGCTCTTGGCAGATTGTTTCAACCTATCTAAATGATTTTTGGACTCATCCTCTACCTTTCTGAGGCGCAAAGTTTCCGCACGGGTATCTCTTAAAGCAGCTGATTGAGCAATAAGGCTAGATTCAAGACTATCTCGCTCAAACGCCATTGACCGCAAAGAATTTTCTAAAATAAGGATCTTCCCGGCTGTCTCACTTGATGAATCTTTCCACCAACTAATCTCACTAGCTGCATTTATCCTAGAAGCATCATACTCATTCTTAAGAGACACTAATTTATCTTTTAATTCACAGCATACGGCGTTCAGCTTGTTTGAGGCATCCACTTTACGGTTCCATTTAATCATCATTTCAATTATCTTAAGTTCTAAGGAGGATTCACGTGCACGAAGACGAAGGTTGTCAAGGTACAATGCCATAGGATCCGAAGGGATCGCCACTAACCAGATAAGGATAAATTTAGAAGGTACACAAACAAAATTAATATATCTAAATAAAAAGGGTGGGGCATGAAGAATAGGCACTCACCAGAAATTTGATATTCAGCAGCAGCTTTCTCCTTGCGTACCTTCTCAACAGTATTGCGCAATATTTCAGCCCCACGCTCCAATTCCTCAATACTTAAGCCTTTATCATTCTTCAAAGATTTCTGCAATTCGGCGACGCGCTCCCTTTCAACAACTAGCTCTTTCTCACACTGCTGGTTACGGGCCTCAAGCATCAAGGACATACATTGAAATAATTGCCGATGAAGATAGTTGGATTGATGAAGCTTAGCCATCTATAAAATAGTATGTAAAGATCAGAACATATTAATTATGTTTCTCACATAAGGTCAGAGAAAAAGAAACTTACCAAAAGAAAATTATTCTGGGGCAACCCGTATGCCTCACCATCAGCAAACTTAAGCATCTCCTCGACAGAGGAAGGAAGACCTAAGTCAAAATTTTGCCCCACATAGCTGTAAGGATTGGCAGTCTAGGCTTCTTTGACAGTCTCAAAAGGCGTAACACGCATACGAGCCCGCAATGCAGCTTCAACCTCAGTACCGGTAGCACTCGAAGACGCAAAAGGAACAGAAAAATAACCATGGTCAAGACCCCAACGAAAAATAGCATTATCATTTGAAAGATTAACGCTTCCAAAATCCGAAGTAGAGTTTTTCACTTGGGAGTTATGAGAACCAGGCTCTATCAGTTGAAACTGACTTTCTACGGACTGCCTCACAGACTCCAGGATCTCAGCATTGGATTCAAACGGCTGTCCTTCATTTTGACCCTCAGTATTAGCTTCAGCTTGAGCCTCAACAATAGGGGTCTCACCTGACGTTTGGCCCGCATTACTCAAAGCGGCTTTATAACTCCATCTTAAAAGAGGAGATGAAGGCCTAGGTAGTGAAGACAATATACTAGAGGCACTAGCTGATTGGGTACTCGAATCCGCACCACCAAATCCTTTCCCAAATGAAAGCTCGCCAGTTGTGTAGACAGGTGAAGGAAACTTAACATCTTTAGGACGCCTTTTCTCAAAATCAGTACCCTCACTTTCTTCATCATTTAAGAACATGTTTTCAAACTGGTCCTCAGGAAAATCACCTTCATCGCGATAAGTAGACCGCAGAGGAGACTGTTGCACCTTGTGTTGGGACTCACCCACCAAATCAGCACCAAGATCTGGTCTTGGGTATCTCCCCCACCTTCTTCATCATCTTGATCTAGATTAACGGCATTGTCCATACTATCTTGATTTTGTATTTCAGGCTCGTCATCCTCATTCTCAGGACTATTGGCTTCATCATCATTGGTAGGGGAAAACTTAGCCCTCTTAGTAGCCTAATATAGCAAAGCACGCAAAATACGTATTAGGGGCAGAATAACAGATAAGATAAACAAACGCTAACAACCTTACGATAACACGTACCCTGCCAGCTTCAGCACCATCACCCTCTTTTACCCCAGCAACCTCAGAAGTAGTCTCATCTCCCTCCGGTGACAACTGCAAACCAGGAAAATCATTAGTAAGAAAGATGCTCTCACAAAGAGAGAATCCTCATGATGAAAGGACGCAGCACCAAATATCTGTGAAAGAAAAGAAGAGCTCAGCCATATTACATACCTGAGCATAGTCAAAGTTAAAACCTGTAAAGTTAAAGGCCCAAGCACAGTAATCCCCATAACGACCGGGATGACAATCTCTGGGAGGCCCAGTGCGGGCCTTATCATTCCATTCCCAGCCAGGTCCAGGGACCAATTATCTCCACAGGAGTAGCATCCCACTTAAAGTCATGAGTTTTCTGCAATATATCAGAAGCCGGTAGAGGAGTGGGTTCATCATGAGTCTCAGTACCAGGAACACCACCACCTTCAAGTTCTTCCAAAAGATGAATCTCACCTCTCTTACGAGGAAGGCGTTTGGTCCCCACACTCCATTTAACTCTGTTAGTCTGGGACATGAAATCACCATAGGTTTTGTTGAAGTTCTATGGAGATACCATTTCTTTTCTTCCTTTTGAGGTTTATAAGATCTCATTTTTGAAAGACCTTTTGAACGAAGTCGACACTCAGAAAGAATCCTCCACCAATTATCATTGTAAATAAAGACAGGACGAGAGTAAGAAGCTTTGCTCTTCTTAGGCCTATTTCGGTTAGCCAGAACGTCGTAAAAGAAAGTATCTCCATTTTTATAAAGGGAAAGACGCATCCCAGCCTCAAGAACACCAACAGTAGTTAAGAGACGCTGAGAATCATAAGGATAATTCTTTATCATATCATAAGTGAGACGATCCCCCTGGTCAGGATTGAAAAATCGAACTTCAAACCCTTGAAGATGATGACGCCTTTTAAAATCCTCAGGATCGATGTTCTTGTAGCTATTGCAAGGAAAATCCGCACGGGACCTTTTCTTCTTGGTTTCAGTCCCAGACCCCTAGGAGAGGACTCTGGGAGTGGAGAAGGAGACTTAGGTGAGGGCTCTCGTTGAGATTGCTGAGGAACAAGTGAACCAGGAGATGGCGACTTATGAGGCTTTCTTATCCCAGGAATTGTGGCGATTTCTTTACCCGCACTAGAAGTAGCCGCAGCCTTCACAACTTTAGGAACTTTTTTGAGAGGGCTTTTCTCAGCAACATCTTTCGCAGATCCAGAAGGCTCAGTAGTGGTAGACCTAAGCTTCCTTGGCTCCTTGGTACCTTCTTTATTTAAAGAAGACATCACTAAAAAGGAAAAGTTTGAGTCAATAGTGTCGCATGAAATAAGAAAGAGACAATGACGCACTGAGTAAAGAGTGAGGCACCAAGAGACTGAGTCAATGAAGAGTGGGGCACCAAGAGACTGAGCCAATAAAAAGTAGGGCACCAAGGATCTGAGTCAATAATACGTCCACACTAGAACAAGGGTGGGGCATGAAATTCTGAGAACAAAAGAACACAATGGCCATATATATAAGATTACAACAACGGAAAGGAGCAAGGGCAAGTATATATACTTTTGTATATGTGTGCTCTTTGCCCTAACTATAATCCCTAAGGACACCAACCTACGGCATCGCCCCACGTTCATATGAGAGTAGAAATGAAAAGGGAACATACATCCATTGAACCCATACACAATAACCAGCCAATCAGGCAAAATAGCTCAAAATCAAATTACCCTAACAAAGAAACCCTTCAAACTAATATTCAAAGCCTCATAGCAAGTAAAAGGGCAAGAAGATATTAAACACAATGATGGCACCACGCAAACTATGGTGATAAGGCACAAGAAGCCTGAGGTAGCAGGATCTCACTCGTATGAGAAAACTAACTTAACATTTCCGTGGGATCATCATCATAACAGAGAACAGGGGCAAAGTATATATACTTTTGTATAAATATGTTCTCCGCTATGATTCAAATCCCCGGAACATAAATAGAATTCACACATGCACATGAGGGACATCGGCTGGGGCAATGGATGCGAGTAATGATGCAAATAAATCAGTCTCAATAAATCAAGGGGATCGTAATCATATATCAGCAAGCAAAGCAAGCAGGAAGAGAATATCTACAAACCCTAGCTTCGATTGTACACATGCAATAACGAAAACCCTAATTTCAGCCAAACCCATGACCAGATAGGCGAAAAAAACAGTGAGAAAACCCTAAAAACTAACAAAATCTTTACATTCATCAAAACCCAATCATAAAAAGAAATCATGTATCAATCCTTGAAAGTACATGAACAGGATCAGGGTGTAAAAACTCACCTTTACACGGCTAAATCACCGACAAGAAACAACAACAACCACGATAACAATCGTCACTATCAAGAGAAAAAAGCTTTAAAGAAGAAGAAAACAAAAGCAAAGATCTTCCTAGTACTGAAAACTGAGTAGTACTCAGAGAATAAGAAGAGAGGAAAAAGAATAAAAGTAAATGAACTTATCCCATTTTCGGTTTCCATATATAGGTTGAAGTCAAAGGATAGTAACTGGCGTGAATTCCAAGGAAAGTAGAATGCAACGTGGGAATAAAAGAGGAGAAGTGAGGTATCGTTACCATTCTACCCTTGGAGCAACCCAAACCCGAATGCAAACCGACAGGGCAAACTGTTGGTACAAAGTACCCACCGCCCACGTGTAAGCATCTGAGAAGAGGAAGTAAGATAAGCAAGGTGAGAGCGAAGCACTGAGTGAGATCTAAAGCCTCTACTTCTCATCTCGAGTAAGGATCTGGATGGAGGGTTGATATCTAATAAGGCCTTATCCATCTAGAGTGAGAATCCAGATGAAGGGCTGAGGATCGCCCACGATATAACTGATTGAACTAGACATCAAGAGACAGCTGGATCTACATGGGGAACACCCAACTGCCCACATTAAAGGCCTGGTCAGAAGAAGTCAGAAGTCAAGGGACGCGTGTCTAGTTCCTGACGGTGGAAAGAAGCATGAGCCGCATTCAGGAGAAGACTTAACTAGAAAGTAAGTAAGGTGTCGCAGCCTCAGAGAGGAATGCCGCACTGGTAAAAGAGATGTGAGGACCCCACCAGGTGTGAACACAAACGTCTGGGAACTGCCATAAGACTTCTATAAATACTCATCTCAGAGGGATGAGTTGAAGAGGGACATTTGAGTGCAAGAATTGGATAGAGGAGAACTAAGCCATAAGCTCAGAGAGAACTGTTATCAATATCATCTTGTAATCTCACTCAAAGTCATTAAGACTGAAACTTGTATGTTGTAATATGATTTATACCTTTATATGAATGATCAACTATAACCCTTAGAGAAGTAATTTGGTGTTCTTATTTACTTGTATAACTCATTAGGGAATATCCTTTGGAACTAAGTGAGTCTAAGGACTCAGTATCGTACTTATCTTGTATGTTTGTGACTTAATACTAGGATAGTTTTATGCACAAACAGTTTCTACCACTCCCTGATAGATTTTAAGAGCCCATAAATAGAAAGTAAGTTAGAGAGGAAAAAGGGGGGCTTCGACTGATTGGAGGGCGGAACCTTTACTCTCTTTCCGTATTAAGAAAACTCACTGATCTTCATGGATTCATGGTGAAGAACTCACAGATTTGTAACCTGATGATCCATGAACCTTTATTGTTATTACTACTTAAATCAATTGAAGGATTCTCCTTATTAAGTTTTTTATGTTTTTATCTTCCTTTACATTTATATGTATGAATATGTTCCTGATTTATGAATTGGTTATTTGTATCATCACCCACCATCACCAAAGGATTTTTGGTACTCACACTTTAAGCAAAGCCTCCCTTGGTGATCACTATAAATAGATGACCTTACGCAAGACACAATCCCAATCCTCTACACATATGCGTATCCTTGCATAAAGGTTGGTAGTCATCTCGAAGTCCTTTTGGACTACGAATATTGAAAGACTTCATTTGAGGATCGTGAAGCACAGGTCGGAAGTTAAATTCCTGATCTTGTATCTTGGGTCGATTGAATATTTTTAATCTTATCAAGACCAAGATTTGATAGAAATTCGTAAGGTAGATCTTGAATCGTAAACCCTAGAAGTTCCTTAACGTATATTCACGAACTAGGTTTAATACTAAGTTCGTCAAATGTTAAGAGGTAAAGTTGTTTAGGCTAGATCAATAAGCCTTATTCAACATATCAGATTTCCATTAACCTTGACTTTAAGTCTAAAGGAAATCGCAATCGTATTCTTGTTTAATTACTTGGATACTTTTAGGCGTCCTGCTAGAGGCAAGGTAGCGCTAGTCTTTACGAAGGGAAGTGGAGCAACTCCTAGGCCTGTAAAGGACGTCAGCTAGGGGAATCAACTACGTAGGTTTCTGCGGGAGCCAAGAGACGTAGGAGCACATCGGTAGCTGAGTTGCTTGTAGGGCGAATTCAGTCGTGATGCATTCCAGTCCGAAGTCTGAGAGTAGGCTAGCGTCTGTATTCGGTTAATACTGAAGGTGTTCACATCTGGATGAGGTCCCGGGGTTTTTCTGCTAGGTTTGCAGTTTCTTCGTTAACAAAATTTTGGTGTCTTGCATTACTTTTCCCTTCCGCATTATATTGTCTCCGATCTATAATTGAAGTAATTGCAAGTTTGTTGATTCATAATTATAAGCTTTAAGTGAATCCATCTCAATTCAGATCTACAATAACCACGTTCTTGTTAGGGTTCGGTTCTCTTAACTATACTCAGGTTGTTGTTTGAATATTGATTTGTGAGATCATTCAAACAACAATAATCAACTAGGTTCACGAAAACTAAAAGTTGGTGGTGTATCTCGGTATCTCCTCATTTTCAATTGAGACTGGGTATTCAAGCTATGGACTTTTAAGATCCAGAACTTTCTTGAGCCCTACTCAAGATTGCTTAACTTTAAAGCAAAGCCTCCCTTGATGATCACTATAAATAGATGACCTTCTGCAAGATACAATTCCAATCCTCTACACATATGTGTATCCTTGCATAAAGGTTGGTCGTCATCTCGAAGTCCTTTTGGACTACGACTATTGAAAGACTTCACTTGAGGATCGTGAAGCACAGGTCGGAAGTTAAATTCTCGAACCTGTATCTTGGGTCGATTGAATTATTTCAATCTTGTCACGACCAAGATTTGATAGAAACTTTGTAAGGTAGATCTCGTATCGTAAACCCTAGAAGTTCTGTAACGCATATTCACGAACTAGGTTTAATACTAAGTTCGTCAAGCATTAGGAGGTAAAACTGTTTAGGCTAGATCAATAAGCCATATTCCATAAAAGTCGATTTCCATTAACCTTGACTCTAAGTCTAAAGGAAATCACCATCATATTCTCGTTTAATTATTTGGATACTTTTAGGCGTCCTGTTAGAGGCAGGGTAGCGCTAGTCTTCACGAAGGGAAGTGGAGCAACTCCTAGGCCTGTAAAGGACGTCAGCTAGGGGAATCAAGTACGTAGGTTTCTGCGGGAGCCAAGAGACGTAGGAGCACATTGGTAGATGGATTGGTTGTGGGGTTAATTCAGTCTCGATACATTCCAGTCCGAAGTCGGAGAGTAGGATAGCGTCTGTATTCGGTTAATACTGAAGGTGTTCAAACTGGACGAGGTCCCAGGGTTTCTCCACTAGGTTTGCAGTTTCCTCGTTAACAAAATTCTGGTGTCTTGCATTACTTTTCCCTTCCGCATTATATTTGTTAGGGCATTGTCCGGTCAAACCCACTAGCGTTGGTATGTCAAGCTAGTTGTCAGTTTTAGGTGTCAAAACTCAATTCTTGATTTAGCCTACTAGAGTTTAGATTTAGGAAATGGGATATAGACAAAGTAGTAGAGACCTTGAAGACGAAGACTGTGAAGACAAAGAAGACATCAATTATTCTTCATCGACAAAAGGTTAGTAGGAGTTATGACTTTATGGATATTCTTCTATTCTACTTTCTCTATTCTTTCGAAATATAGTCGACTACTTTAGTAGTGATAATAACGATTGAGATCGTATTCTTGTCTAACGTGGCCTTGTGTCATGACCAGTGTTTGCTCCCACAAATACTGTGAGTACAAGAATGAATGAGACAGATTCGGTGCCATGTGTCCATTACAATGGTTTGCTTGCAAATTGTTAGTTGGATATGGATGAATCTAAAGGAGTACTCTTGAGCAAAGAGTCCATGGATTACAGCTGAGGGCGTACACACGTCTAAGTTCTGGCTAAGCCCAGTACTTCCAGCGGAATCCAGATTTGACGAAATCTGACAGGCGGACGGTTCACGAACCGGTTCGCAAACCAGAAACTCGGATTTCTTCTGAGTTCGAAGTGACTGAACATTTCGCGAACCTGTACGCGAATCCAATGTTGGTTACTTTGCTAGTGTCGGATTTAGTAGATATTCTTTCAGAATTTCACTTGAGTCAAACTCTAAACTCCTTTATCTCTTAGGTGGACTTGTATATCACATAAATATCTTTTGTGGTCCATCTAACGATCCTCAATGAGTCAATAAGATAAGATTATCTCTGGTCTGTTGGATTTCTATCTTGAAGTGTTTTTGAGCTAACAAAACACTTCGCAGATAATGATAAAAAGAATTCCAATTGAGATTAATCTCTATTACTTGGTTATCAAGTTTAGGGTTTCCTTAACTTGTGGGACAAGTAATTGATTGCTTACTCCAAAACAACCTATCTTATTGAATGCTATAAATAGAGGTGTCTACGGACAAATACCGTAAGCATCAAGCATACGTGAAGGTCCTTAGGGAAGGTAGCGTAAACTCTTTTCACTTCGGTGAACGCTTGTTGTGGTATAGTCATCCTCTATAGGTTGCAGCTCCTCTGGGAACTCCCTACGACTATAAAAGACTTCTCTTGAGAGTTGGGAAGCACAAGTAGGAGATTGAGACCATCTTTGGTCGAAATCGGATTAACCTGTAACCTTGGTAACCTGATTACGTTCTTGTCTATTCCACAGTCCGTCTCTTCTGCTATACAGTTATTCAAGAACTGATACGTTACTCAACAAGGTTGGAAAGGTAGACGCACAGCTGCACTCGGTGTTGTAAGACCTAGTTAGCTCAAGTTATACAAGTTTCTTAAGTGATTCTTCGTGTATAACTGAGGTAGAGATAAGTTGGGCATTGCTTACTCGGTTTGCTTGTCAGCCCTGATTTGTGAAGTAGATTTTCGTATGGCCTGGATTTAATCATCCGAAGGAAGTCAACTTGTGTGTGGTAAACTGATAGAGGACAGTTAGACCATACGTCAACAATTAGGTTGCAAAGCCAGTATTGCTGACACAAGTCTTTGACATCGGTCAAAGCAACTCCTAGGCATGTAAAGGACGTCAGTTGGGGGAATCAAGTGCGTGACGATCTGTGGGGGATCTAGAGACGTAAGGAGTGCGACAGTAGCCAATTCGCTTGGGGGGCTTGAGTTGGTCTCTGCTACATCCCAGACCGAAGTCTTATAGTAGGCTAGTGTTTGTAGTCAGTTTGTACTGGGCGGTGTTCAATCTGGACGAGGTCCCGAGGTTTTTCTGCAAGGCAGTTTCCTCGTTAAAAAAATCTCTGGTATCTTGTGTGCTTTTACTTTCCGCATTATATCTCTGATAATATAATTTAAGCACCAAGTAGTACATTATACAATAACTGTAGAGTTTAACTCCAAAGTCCCAACTTTGTAGAGTTGATCCCCAAGATCACAACTCCAGTTATTAGAGTTTGGATATTGATTTTTGAGATCGTCCAAACTTAAACCATAAAACTCACGAGCCAAAACGAAAAGTTGGTAGTATTTCGGTACCCCTCCTTTTTCAGTTGGTATCAGAGCAGGTGAACACATTAAAGACGTAACTGTCTGTGTTTATCTAGGCTTGTGAGTTATGGATGTTAGTACTAATTCTACACCAGAAAACACCACTCCATTACACTCATATACAACTGGTTCAAATCCAGCTTGTGAAGAACAACCAAACCAGGTTGTCAGTATGAGTGATAATCCTTACCCTTTCAATGTGACAGATGACTCTGACTCAGAAATTGAAAGGGATGCAGCTAAGGAGAGTAGTGATCTCATTAAGTTCATGAAATTTCAGTCTTCTGAGATCTCTCGACTAAAAGCCAAGGTTAACTCCCTGTTGGATAAAGTCAATGAACAAGAATCCATGGTTATGGCCCTAACCACTGAGATCACACTACTAAAAGGGAAAAGTCATGCAGCCGACCCAACCCTGGAAAGTGGTAATTCCCAAAACCCCACCAGTACAGAATCTGAAAAATCTGAACTTATGATTGCTCATAAAAGGATTGAAGAGTTAACGGGAGAAATTGATCGGCTCAAATCAATATCTGGAAAACCCGAAAACAGTCAATCTAAAACCAGAACTCATCGTGGTAAAACTGTTGGAACGAAGGTGATATCTTCGAGCACCTCAGACAAGGTGACCAATTCCCCTCATCATTCTGATGATAACAGTACCCACAAAAAGAGTTCTACTGAAGGGAAACATGAGAAGTCATGTAGTTTCTGTAAGAAGAAAGGACACCTTCAGTCTGAATGCAATAGCCAAAAGAGGATACAACGAGTTTCTCAACTCCAGCACACTCTAAACCATGTGTTAAAAAGTGTGTCTGAACTCTCAAAATCTTACCCAAGAACAAGGGATGAGATAAAGAGAGGGTCCTCACCTATGAGCAGAAATCATAGTAGAGCTATTCCATACTCTAGAAGAAAACCTCAGAGACCGGAGAACAGGATGCCTGGTTCAACCATGACCACTGAAAAGTGGACTCCGAAGAAAGGAAACTCTAAGAGCAATCAACCTCGAACTTCCAAAGAGATGATAACCCTGAATAATATGGATAAGATGTTATCAGGGTACACTAAGCTGAATGAAGACCTTGAAAAACAGGTTCAGGAAGCTAAAAAATCATCTAGAAGTGAGTCAGATACTGAGTCGTATCCTAATGACAATACCTTCTATGACAGCTTTGGAAGAGGAAGAAGATCGAGGAGGTCTAGACGAAGGTCCAGACCAGGTGAGTATAACAATACTCACCCCAACACTCAAACCTGAGTGTTGAAAATTATTTCCTTGTCTTAGTACTGAGAGATAAGGAAATATGAATACAGGG
>JAJJMA010112366.1:0-16713 GCA_023529015.1 Papaver nudicaule | reverse complement strand
TTATTTTTTGTAATCTGCAGTAAATAAGATCCGGGGACGTAGGTTTGCTTTGTGCGCCGAACCCCGTTAACAAATTATGGTGTCATTTTTAATTATACGGCGACAGGTACGCTGAGGCAAATTTGCCAAACAAAAATTCTACAAGGCTTATATAGCCGTACGCTGAGGCAAATTTGCCAAACAAAAAGTCTACAAGGCTTATCTAGCCGTACGCTGAGGCAAATTTGCCAAAATAATTTTACAAGGTTCAACAGCCATACGCTGAGGCAAAATCGCCATGAAAATCATACACCGGGACATAACGAAACATTTTAGTTTTCAATGCATGGCTTTGAATAGCAGTAAACCTGGCTAACTGGTGCATTAAAATTCCTGACGCGTTACTTGTTGATCTGTAAGTGCTGGCAGAAAAATATAAGACTCCCGGAGGCACTAACCACCCTCTTGGCAAACCTACCACTTATAATAGATCGCCGACGGGCACAAGTAAC
Organism: Papaver nudicaule; assembly: GCA_023529015.1. Lineage (NCBI taxonomy): Eukaryota > Viridiplantae > Streptophyta > Magnoliopsida > Ranunculales > Papaveraceae > Papaver > Papaver nudicaule. The sequence goes on along the minus strand of JAJJMA010112366.1, from coordinate 16,222 downwards.
AATGTATAGCGAAAATGGGTGCGAATGTGGCTAAGGAAAAATACTGTCAGCTCATCATTGAAATTAAAATGGATTCGATTATACCGGTGAAAGCAAACAAAGAAAATCATACATACATAATAAAATGCAAAAGGTACAAAAACGTCTACCAAAAGTCTTTACTAAAAAGTGAGAAACACATCTCATGACTAAGAAAGCTAAGTAAATTAGCTATTCAAATTACATTGGGTAGTTAAAGGATGAAGCATCAATCAAGACTTGCACGCTGGGAGATTTCAAGGGTTGTCTACAATCATATTGGGATCCTTAGTAGAAATACCCTTGTCTTTTTCTTCAGCATTAGTGGAAGCTCCACCCTTTTCTTGCTTTGGATCATTGGCGTCTTGACGCTGATATTCAGGAGTACCTTGTTCATTGCCAACATTAGCATCTTTGCCACCATGGTGCTGGGAATCATGAGTTTTTGGCTGCAAGTCTCTATCATCTTCAGCGTTTTCTTCTTCACCAGCTTCTTCTTCTTCCTCAGCACCTTCATCCTCTGAACCGCTGTGTACCTCAACGGTATCTTCAGCGTTACCTTCATCATCAGCGGCATCAGGAACATTTTCCATGGGAGGTGGATCGCGTCCAGGAGCATATTCCTCTGGAATATCCAAATCATTATCAGGACAGAACTTTGCCAAGAACATTTGAACAGAATAGAAGCCAGCCATTCTAACATCGGAGGCATTTTCCTCTTCTAGATTTCGAATCGACTTCCTGGCGAGACGCAGCTCAGATTTAAGGCCATCATGCATACGTTGAAGCTTAGCAGACTTGGATACTTCATCCTCAAACTTCATCTTGTAATCCTGAAGAGCTTTAATATCATTCTCCAAGTTTGTGATTTTACCAGTGCTCTGCATATAGTCAGTTTCAAGCGCTTGCAATTTGTTTCCGCACGCTTGATGATCTTTTACTTGACCCTCCAAATCAGCAATCTTGGCGGTACAACCGCTATGATCTTTCAAAATGGTAGTCTGCTCCTCTAGCTGAGACTCCAATTGCTTGTTCTTCTCTGAAAATAAAGGAAAGGCATAGGGTTAGCGCCGAGGCAATGGCAAATTACAAATTACATGGGAAAAGAAAATCCTAAAAAGCTACCTTCTAGACCGCTAACATATTCTTGGATACCCTTTTTAGCGGTACTTATTTCATCAAGTCTAATAAGAACTTCCTGATCAGAGCAGGGACCAACAGCTTGTTTGATTTTCTGCCTAAGTATCGTATTTTCTTCATTCAGCTCCCTAGCACGATTCCCATGAATTTGGGCGAAATCCTTATGATGTTGAATCTCAGTTCTGGCGGAGTCCCTCTCAGCGGTACGGCAAACCAATGTTGAAGATAGACGGGAAATGGTGGCCTCTTTTTCCTTTAGTTGGGAAGTCAGCTTCATATGCTCCACAGTCATCTTTTCCTTGGCTTTACGCTCTAATTCTGCCAAGCGGGAGGCGTTGTCCAGCTCACTTTTTTTCCACGCCACATCCGCTTCAGAAGCTTTGAGCAGATGATCAAGTTTAATATTAAGATCAGTGATATTACGCAACTCTTGGCGGTACCACTTAATATCCCGACCCAAACCGGTTAACATATTACGCTGTTTGTTGTTAGCACTAATCAACTTACCAATCTCAGTTTCAGCCCGCTGGAGTCGGTTATCGGGGTTTTGTCGGCGACCTTATAAGGGAAAGAGACTAGGCGTTGGGTAAAGGGGAAACAAAATATAAAATCATTGTAGGCAAGATAGAAAATAATTACTAACCTTGGAGTTCCTCAACTTTTTTCCTCTGTTGATTGCAGTTGGTCCAATGACGAAGGCTCTGCTTCTTTTCCTCAGCCAATAGGTGTTTCGTGGAAGCATGGTCTTGATCCACCTTAGCTTTTGCTTGGCGCAGATTGTCCAGTTCTTGCTTTAGTTGAGCGTTCAGTGTAATACCACCTAAATTGCGCTGGAAATCCTATAGAATACAGGGGATTAGTAGGGTTAGAAGAGAAGTCTAGAATAAAGACAAAGATGAAGCTGAGGCAGTAGTATTTACCATGACAGCAATACAGAACTGTTCATAGGGAGTAAGATGAGAAACGGCGGTAGTAAGATCAGCGGGCCTCAGCGCTAACCCAGGTTCACTTAGTTTGCTCATCGACTCCAGATAAAGAGTATTAGAACCACTCTCATTCTGAGATAGCAGTTTAGCAAAGAATTCCACTAGCTTGTTTGGCGGCAATAGAGCCTCTGCGGAAGTATTGCCAGCAGAAGGACAAGGCGGAATGTTAAGTGAGAGAAGGTGATGTAGGGCTGAGGCAATATTGTTGGTAGCTGAGGCAGAGGAAGATCCAATCAGATTAGTTGACTGCTCAGGAGCATGCGTTTCAATAGTGTTCTCATCAGCCATACCCACATTCATATCAGCGGTACCTTGCCCTGTGGTAGCAGTATTGGAAGTGGTAGCTGGTGGAGTTGTAGGAGTTTCTTCAAACACTTCGTCGGCATGGCGCTCGACAGCAGACTTCAAAGGCTGATCTTCAGAAGCAAGATCATTGGCGGTAGTAGGATTGATGGGCTGATCACCACCCTTGGAAGCACGAGTCTTCTTGATTTTCGGCATCTTATCATTCTCAGAAGATTTGTTATCCTTCTTCTCGGTGGTTTCACCACCCTTGTTTTTGGAAGATTCTCCATCCTTTTTCATTGAGGAACCGCTGTCTTTCCTTTTGGGAGGAGCGCCATCTTTCTTTGCAGCGTCGACAGACTTGACGCTAGCATTCTTCTTGGAGTCACCGGTGGTAGACTTGACGCTGTTATTTTTCTTGGAACCAGCAATGGTCATACCAGGAAGTACGCTAACAAGACCTTTAACACGATCTTTTGCGCTAACAGGTTTCTCGGGCTTGGATTTTTTCTTGGGTTGCTGAGGAAAGGAAAGTCATCATCAGCAGTTTAGCTAACAAACAGAGGCAAATATATACATATATTTCAAAAACAAGAACAAAATGTTTGTTACCTCAACAGCGTCTCCCTCCTTTCCTTTCCTTTTGGTGCCTTGCTTTTTCTTTGTAGGCGGTTTGCAGAACTCGGGTTTCTTAACCCATTTCTTCTTTTCACCAACAACAAATTTTCCATTCTCCTTGAGATATTGGTTCTCTTCATCCCAGCGGACGGACCAGAAGTCATGATTGGCCAAGTCAGAATGCTCAGGGAGAAATGCTTCACGGGGAGTAGTCTTGTTCTCATCTTCAAAGCCTTTGAGCCAAGGACCCTCAACCTGACAAGGAATTTCGCCCCAGCGGTTTTCAGATTTATGGCGGACTGTGGGATTCTTGGTGGTAGAAGATTCCTTGTCAACGTCCCTTAAGAATTTTTTGGGGTTGTTTGAACCTCTTCTTGACTCAATACGATATAGCCAAGGCTCGCCGGCCCTAGAGCTAGGCTTCACATGGTATTGATCAATAAAGTTTTCAACGGTATATAGCTCCTTATTAGTAAAGGCTGGATTCCTAGTAACATTAGGATAGAGCGTATAGCCATTACTGCGGGCAACCCACTCATAAAGAATGCGAATAGAATTACCAGAGAGTTGAGCAGGGTGCTTGCTCACGTGCTTCAGCAGGCGAAGAAGAAGAGGATTGGCAGGATCATAGAGGGGAAATTGGTATCCGGCTCTAATCTGGCCCATTGATATGACCAAATGTTTTTCATTCTGACCATCTTGGCGGATGTGGTCTAGAAGGAGTTTCTCAGAGCACATGGTGACGCCGGGAAGGGGTGAAATGTTAAGCGCTGGAGTAATTTTATGATCTTTTGAGCAGTATTCCGCCCACTCATCACCCCAAGAAGGCATGTCGCCAACATCAGAAGACTCCTCATCTTCAGAGTCCTGGTCTCGAGAATGTGAAGACGACTCGGCGTCCTCTTGGTTAGACCCTTGTTGCTGAAGTTCCCTTTCCTGATCATAGGAAGAGTCTGTAGAATCCATTGGACAGTCGGAAAAGATGAAGTTAGGTCGGAAAGGAGAAGTTGCAGAGGTGAAATTCCACCGGAGTAAGGAAAAGTGAGTGAAAGTTAAATCTGAAGGGAGAATGTCGTAGAGCAGTAGCCAAAAAGTGGTTTTACACCAAAAAGAAGTTGAAGTAGAGGCGGAAAGAGGATGTTCTCGGCTGAACTGCGACGGTTTGTGGTGGTTAGGGTTTTTGGCTTAGGGTTTACAGAGAAGAAGGAAAGCAGAGAAGGCTAAGAAGGAAAATGAAGAAGTGGGGAAGAAAGGAAATATTTATAGGTAAAGGATCTCACCGGTTAAACAAGTAACAGGTCACCCCTAAATTTTCGGCATGCAGCTACACGTGGAGAAAGTACTGTCAGAGGAGTGCGCTGGCATTTTCGGCGGACAAGAGATTTTCATCTTCAGCGACCAAAGTCTTTTAAGATGAAAGAGGCAAAATGTAGGGGAAGAAAATGCCATGCGCCAATTGGTAAGAACCTAAGGAAGGATTTATATTCAGAAGGGCATTCATAAGAGAAGAAGTATAGTGACAGCGGATCCAATCAGCGGTAATCACTAGCAAAAGAAGGATGCTGAGAAAGTAAATGGAACAGCGGTACACAGCAAGAGCTTTCATCAGCGGTAAAGCCTCGACAAAAGCTGAGCAAGTTAGTTGAGCATTAAGTGTTGGGCAGAACGGTCGGATTGGCAGAGTTGAAAGGTTGACTCAGTGGAATCTGAGTCATTGATCTTATCCTACATAAGGGAATGGCGCTGAAGTATAAAGGGAAGACGCTGAGTTATTGAGGAAGTATAGCGGTAAGGCGGTGAGGAACAAGACAAGGAGTGTCAGAATAATTTGTACTTATTAGCTGTATTCCATTACTTGTAAACGCTATATAAGGCAATGTACGCCCTCTTTGAGAGGGGTTGGAAAAGTGATTGCTGGGACTTGGTTTATCGAGAGGAAGAAACCTTCTAACTCTCCATAGCCCAAGCTGTTAGTGAGATCTTGTGATTATCTGTAGAGTGTTCATCCTTAGCAAGGTGAGATGCAAGGATTCTATTAATGAAAATATATGTTTGAGGGCTTTAATCTTTATTATCTGCTGTGTTTCACTTATGGTTTCATACTTAGTATTGTCTTCTGTTTATATTTGAGTGCTGATCTATGTATTGATGTGTTTACCTTAAGTATGCATGTTATGGTGTGTTTATGGTCTTTAATCATGGGTGTATTGGTAAAATCACCACTATGGGGATTTTACCAACTACAATCGCAGCGGCGAATCCCATGGTATATTTGGATGAGCGGCCATACTTAACCGGTTGAACCGCGCGATGGTCCCTACAACTATCATAATTTGGACTTCATTACCAAAGACCCCGAGGCATATTAAGAGGACAAGTAATAACAGACCTTTTAGCCGCGTTTCCGGGGAGTGATGAAGCTTGTATCCACGAGGATATACCGGGAGAAGTGGTGGAACTCAACGAGGAAGACGCTTGGGATATGTATTTTTGACGGGTCGTCCTATGGATCGTACGGAGGAGCGGGAATCGTGTTTGAGACGCCACAGAAAGAATTGCTTTCGTTTTCTTTTAAGATGGACTTTGCATGCAGTAACAATGAAGCTGAGTACGAGGCATTCCTAATAGGCCTTAAGCTCGCCGAGCAAATGGAACTCTCCCGACTATGTGTACAGGGCGACTCCAAGTTAGTGACTGGCCAAGCTGGTGGTGATTTCCATGTCAAGGAGGAGCCTCTGGCACCTTACCGTGCAGAAGCACAGGAGCAAATGGCCAAACTAACTTTGATATAATTGGGACATACGGGAAGAGCCATGAACAGGCACGCTGACGCTTTAGCAACACTAGCGGCAAAAATCAATTTGAATGGCAAGGAGGAAGGCTCGATCACCGTGCACAGACGAGAACTCCCCAGCACTTGGCTGCAAGAAATGAAATTTGAGGAAGAAAACGACTTGAGGAGAGGAGTCATGAGGGAACTCGGCAAACCCAAAGAAGAAAGGTCGATGTTGTTTAAAAAATTGAAATCCTTCGTGATCATCAAGGGGCAGCTCTACTATCGAATGGATGGCGGGGCATTGGCGCGATGCGTAGGAAGCAAAGAAGCGGGAAAACTCATGGCCAAAGTTCATCAGGAAACCTGCGGACACTCGGGGGTGATTCCCTTATATAGAAGATTACAAAATAAGGGGTTCTATTGGTCCGAGATGGCAACGCAGGCCGCGGCATTACAAGGTAATTGCGCGGAATGCCAGTCGCCACCACAACCGTCATAGGTATGCACGATTGAGGAACTGGACTGGAGACAACCATACATCAATTACTTAAAGAATGGTCTACTACCGGGCGACGAGACAGAGGCTCTGTGATAACAAGAAAAGCAGCGCGGTTTTTCATCACTGATGGAGTATTATAGGAGAAGCTTCGACAACGGGGCGTTGAGGTGCCTAAGCAAGGAAGAAGCGCAGATTGTGATGACAAAAGCTCATGAAATGGAACACCAAGGGAAGCGTAAGCTATTCGTACACATTCACGAAGGAGGTTATTACTGGCCTACAATGGAGGCCGACGCAACTGACTTTGTCAGAAAATGTAACATCTGCCAACTTGACGGGAATGTGATACAAGCGCCACATAAAGATTTGCATAGCGTGGTCGCCCCATGGCCTTTTCATAGCTGGGGTTTGGAATTGATCGGCCCTATAAACCCTCTGTCTTCAAGTCGGCACAAGTATATAATTATCGCGACGGAGTACTCAACCAAATGGGTGGAAGCAGCGCCCCTGCGAAACTACGAAGGAGAGACCATAGCCGCGTTTATTAAAGAATACATCATTTGTCGTTTTGGCGCACCCATGATTATCCGCTCAGACAATGGCACCTCTTTTATCAATCAGAAAGTAGCGGATCTACTAGCCAAGTATAACATAAAGCAACACGCGTCTACCGAATATTACCCCCAAGGGAATGGACTAGCAGAATCTACCAATAAAACGTTACTGCGAATTTTGAGCTTAACCGCCCATGATCACCACAGAGGTTGGCATGAGCAACTCCCCTTGGCACTATGGGCATATAGGATTTCCAAGCGCAGCTCTATAGGGGCGTCCCCCTATTCACTAGTATACGGAGAAGACGCGATCCTACCAGCCGAGGTCGCAGTACCGTCCGCCATAGTGGTTATGGCAAGTCACAACAAGCCGAAGAACGTGAACAGAATCGCGCATCTTGATGCACTTGCAGAACGAAGAGCTAAGGCAGAGCGTTTCGCTGAAACCTACAGGGCCACTAAGGCGCGCTATTACAACAAGAAGGTGATACCGCGTAATTTTGAGGTCGGGGACATCGTTTTAAATATTGCGAAACATGTGCAAAGAAAAGCTAAAGCTGGGAAGTTTGCAGCGAATTGGCGTGGGCCTTACATCGTGCAGAAAGTTGCGGAAAGCGTCTATTACTATCTCAATCATATGAGCGGAAAGGAGATTGACACGCCAATAAATGATAAATGGATCAAAATGTATCACGCTTGAAGGGAGAACTCCAGCGACGGTAGCGACGGCTTTATTTTACTTTTCTTTTCTCTTTTGTATGGCAAAGACTGCATGAACGTACTACTTTGCTCGGTTTATTAATAAAATTAAGAAGGAGCGTCTTAAAAACGCGCCCCATCCCTTTTGGTCTAAATTATTATTATTATTATCATCAGGGCACTGAAAACCCTCAAGGAGCGCACTGAACACGCTGCCTTTCAAATACACAAATCGATTTAACACAAGGGTACTGATAACCCTGGTCGATTGGGCACTGAAAACCCTTAAGGAGCGCACTGAACACGCTGCCTCAGGAGCGCACTGAACACGCTGCCTCTCAATACACAAATCAATTTAACACAAGGGAACTGATAACCCTGGTCGATTGGGCACTGAAAACCCATAAGGAGCGCACTGAACACGCTGCCTCAGGAGCGCACTGAACACGCTGCCTTTTAATACGCAAGTCAATTATAACACGGGCAATTTTTTTTTTTAAAAAAAAAAAAAAAAGAGCGTTATCATTATATTAACAAATCCCACTTCTCATGCTCGATAAACTAGTGGAAATGACATACTAAATTTAAACAAAAGCGCATTTTCACAAGCATGAAAAGCCTCAAAGTAAAGATATCAACCATCGGATGCCTTGGCCAACTCCGCTTCACATTCAGCAACGTGATGGGCTATAAAGTCGACAGTCTCCTTCGCGTATTGCACGTAATCTTCTTATTTAGCAATCTTTTGAAGGAAATCATTATAGCGACGACGCGCCTTACCCGTTATATCGGAATTCGCACTCGCGCGTCGGGTTAAACTCATTGTTTCACGCTGATCAGCGATGGCAGCACGTATATCCCTACATTGTTGCTCATGCGCATGTAGTAAACTCCCCGCTTCACAAAAAACACCACGTAGGCGTTTTGCTTCTTTCTCTAGTCCATTACGGGCCAAAGCACCGGGAATAGCAGGAAGAGCCAACATCCATAAGCCATCTGCAGAAGCCATTTAGTTACTTGAAGCTAAATATCAGGAAATGAAAGTATTTTATACTAATGAGATTGACGCATTTAATACATAAAGAGCCGCCCTAGGCATGCACGACACGTGTCCAAAGGAAAGGACATTTTAATTTAGTAAACAGCCATACGACATCTACATAAAGCAAAGAACTAAACTAAAGGCATAACAACGCCTACAGCAAGGGCGCGCCTGCACCGTTCTAGCTTCTCATCAATGTCTCTGACAAACCGCTCGGCTTCAAGAATACTACTGAGGCAACAGTACGCCGACTGTGAGTCCTGTCCATTTGTTGACGAAGCCCCACCTCATTATTAGAGACAAATTGGACACCAGGAGCAATCCCAGCAGCACACGCGGCTTCCCACTCCGCATGGTGCTCATTCCAAACTTGCTGAAGAGCCTCATAATCTTCTTGCCGATGAGTCACTAATAACTCCGCTTCCTCTTTAACTGATTTTAGTCGACCAATTTCGCGCTCAAGGTCTAGCGGAGTAGACACAGAGGGAGTCGAAGCTAAGGCAATAAAATAGCCGCGTAAACGAAAAGCCATCTAGAGAATTTTTTGACAAGAGAACAAGGAAAACACAACCAGGATTAAAGAAACAGCAATAGAACACATACATATATATATACATCCAAGTACCCACATTTATTATTACACAGATATCGAAAAGACACAAGACCACTTGTCAAAAGAAAAAACATCCTTTAGATGCTTCGGCATCGAAAAGTACGAAACAACACATAAGCAGGGTCTAAAGAGATATCTATCGCACGAAGGGCGCGGGAAACGTCATACCTGCTCAAAGTAGAAAACACCCGGCGATACCTACAGTTCCGAAGGCACGCCAATACAACTTCATCGGGCTCGTGTCCAGACAACCTCAGCTCCTCCGCCAAGGAACTTACCTTAGCAAACTCAATGCACGGGTCGTCTGATAATTTCTCAAAATAAGGAAGGACTACCCCTATGACAAAACTGGCCTTGCACAATGCGCGAATATCACTGGCCACTTTCTCGCGGGACAGCACCATCATGCTCGCTTAACTACCTGCACAAAAATGAAACTCGAGACAAACCACAACACACGAACAAATAAACACCATAGCTATATATATAAATCACCAGTAGTCATTAATCCAACCCAGCACAATGCCCAATGTTCCCCAATTAAAACGACAATTAATATCCTTCCACTCAAAAAAAAAAAAGGTGGGGGGTGGGGGGTGGGGTGGGGGAGGAAAGAAAAATAACAGTAACCACCAGAATCTCAATTTAACATAGGGGGGGGGGGGAGAGAAAATTCATAAATCTGCATCAGCAAGCTCGTTCAACTTTCTCTGCTTAGCCTCTAGCTCAAGGCTAACTCGCTCAACATCCTTTTCCACCGCGGCCACCGCATCAGTAGCAGTATTGAACTCCGTAGCAATTCTCCGTTGATCATCCCTTTTGGTCACAACGTCTGCCTCCAGGCGCGCCTTTTCCTTCACTAGTTGATCAATCTGAGAGGATAACTTAGAGGTTCTTGGATCATGCTTGGTTTTCACTCTTTTCAACAAGTCCAGCAACCATGCGATGTTAAGCCACATAAGTTCAGCTGTGGAGAGAGTCTCTTCCCACGCCGCCATCTTTTCCTCTGAGGGAGGATCCTTGTCCGCGCCAGCGAGACCAGCCGCCACTACCAACAAATCGCTAACCATCTTAACTTGCGCTCTCACGCCGAGGAAAGATGCCATTTGCGCGGGAACGAGATGACCGTGGCGTCTCAAGATTTTGGTATAAGTGTCTGCATAAACTGAAGGAACCCAAAATCCGTGCACTAGCTCGAAGGCAACGTCCTCAAAACCAATCTGCGAACGTTCAAAAATACGACCAAACATAGGCAGCGCCGTGGAATCACGAACCACACTGGCAATAGGAGAACCCAGTGTCGTGGAGACAACAGGACGATTGACGATATTAGCGTTCCTAGCAGGCAGAGAATTCCTCAAACGCTTTTCACTATTGACGCTCTCAGCATCCTTATTCCTGCGTTTTCCCATATTCGGCTCCTACGAAGGGTTTTTTAGTCAGACAATAATAATAATAATAAGGAAATAAAACATTCTCACAAAATGACGACTTACTTGTTCAGAAGATGAAGAGTACGCGCCTACTTCTATGTCAGAACCGCTTGATTGATTGCCAGGTGAATCACCCCTAGAAGAGCCTAAAAACGAATGCAAAATAAAATAACAATTCACCAAACACCGTACGACTAGACTCAAAACTCTCCAAATCCTTTTGCAAGAATGAAGAACCAACAGGGTATATATAGGACTTCGCGTTTAGAAAGGAAGGAATAAATGCATACCACGTGTAATAATTTAATACACACCTGGGTCAGAAGGCACCTGGGCAGAAGAAGACGGACCCATGTGATGTACCTTCTCAGACACTGACGAACTGAAAGATTCCAAAATAGCAGACGGAGAGATCAGGGGATTAGCCCCACCACGCATAACGATGCAAACCAAAGGTTGTAAGCGAGACACTCTCATCACGTCAGCAGGTTTCGGACCAGCGTTTTGGTTACGACGCTCGAACTCTTCCACAAACCTTGGATTGCTTGAAGAAGCAGGGCGTTGCTTAGATGAAGGGTGCTTTCTCTTCGAGGAAGTCTTCTGGCGCGCCTGTTTAGTGCAAGACTTGTTAGAAGGGGAGGAAATACACCGAGGAGTGGGGACTAAACCCGCCCCCCAGTTCAACTTATCGATCAAAACCTTTCTACGCCACTCATGCTCGGGCATATTAAGCCACTCCTCCAAAGACCGCTTACGCGGCCCAGGATCATGAGAGTCGTCAGGCTACGTACAAACAAAAACAAACAAAAGTAAATACAAGGCCAAAAAAAAATTGACCGAGCTTAAATCCACATGACAAGGAGCGGTCACTCACCGCAGAATCCCTGGCCGACGCCACACCCATAGGCGCTGAAGGAGACGGCCTAGAAACGTTGGTTAATTGTGATCGTTTACGTCCGCCAGCAGCCTTTGAGGAGGAGAGGGGACTTTCCTCCGAGATTTCTGCCCAATAGCCGAGTCAGGGTCCAAAGGAAGAAGACCTCAAGCGGTCTCATTAGAATTATGAGCGCGGCCTTTGTTCCCAGGGACAAACCCATACGGCCCTCCTATACTCTTATCGAGTACAAAACGCCCAACGCGATGCATATCAGCGAGTTCATCTGTGTCAGGCGCGGGATAACGGGCAAGAGGAGTCACCAGAAAGTTCATCACAAGTGTTAAAAACTCTTCCCAGTATTTATACCAACCAGCGGAAACGCAGAGCTTTCGAGTAGGATCAGGATAACGAATCGTAAAAAGGAATAGTGCGACAACATAGAGCGCCCCCATCGGCATAGACAAACCTGTCGTAATATTTCTCAATCAAGGCACCATCCAAAACAAGAGGACACAAGGGAGGCGGAGGAACCCCTTGTTCAAAGCCTGCTTGGCGGGCCGCGCGATCAATGTTGTAAGCTTGAACATAAAACACACCACCACAAAAGCCGGGCAGATAACCAGGAGTCACCGAAAGAACGAAATCCACCTCGCTTGCCTGACACACCCTCCTAGAGTCAAGAATTTCCCCCTCAGTCGAATAAAAGGTATAAGGAGTAGGACCGACGCGACCGTCAGTATAAGGAGAAAAACAGAACTTCGATCCAACGTCCATATACTTGGAAATGCTATCAGAAGATTTAGGCGATTTAATCTTATAAAGGCACGCACGAGGGAAGGTATAGACCGTGGGATCTTGATAAACCTCCCCATCGTCGTTGACTCACTCCACGTAACCATGAATGGCAAATTGTGGAACCTCTGGGCTGAAACTAGGGAAGCGCTCCCAAGACCACATTTGAAGAAAGCTCGCGGGAACGAAAGTCTCGACGGTATGAACGTTTGCAGCTCTTTGAATATCAATCGCGAGGAGATCCAAGTGGCGGTAAAGTCCACCCAAAAACATGTGGGGCAAGGGAAAAGAAATACCACGCGCCATCAGAACAGCCATGGGCATCAGTTCCTCTTTGATGGTGTCCGCAGGACTGAACTCGAATATGTCGTGACTTAGCCAAAAAAGGAGGAACGCGGCTAGCTGTAGCGTCTCTGAATCTTCACTTTAATCAGGGCGCTCCCAGCAATCTCCCGCCATTTTTGGTGCTCAATACTTCACAAACATAGGATAAGATGAATGCCTTTTCTTCTGATGACTTGGAGCGGGGACTTTAACTCCACCCTCGCCCACAATCGGAAAAAGGATATGCTCATAAACTATGATATCGGATAAAATGATTTCACAAGAAGACCACCAATAAACGGACATAAATATTACCTCGAGCAACCTCCTGCTCCTCGCCCCTCTCCGGATCCTCGTCCTGGACGATTTCTGGTTCCTTACCCTTCTCCAGGCCGTCATCAGCCCCCTTTATAAGGACGTTTCTCGAGAGCTCTTTCGACTTTTTTAGGATGTTGACCAAGTCCCAGTCTTTTGGGCGCATGCATCCCTCGACAGCTGACTGATGCCAAAAGTGTGAGTCGCGGGCTGGCAATAGAGTAAGTGCGATCACATCCTCGAGGGTAATGGTGCCCTCGCCCCAAGCAAAGAGGAAGGTATGAAATAGTGAAATCCAACGCGTCACCAGTTTGTTCAAATCGGTGGTACTGCGCCTACAAGAACGACTGTTCGACGCCTTAATGGCATTAAAAATGCCAAGTTCTCCAAGAATGCTCACATAAGGCTCGTTGAAAAAGCAGGGGTACCGATGTATGAGTAGAAAATCTGCATAGGTACATGATGTTCTATAGCCCTCAGATCTCACTCACACACACAGTTATTCAAACATGACTCAAGGTACAATGACCTCAAGAACAATACCGAAGATATGTAAAAAACATTAATCAGAAGACTAAATGTATGAAGATTTGTATTTCAGTGTTGCAACTACATGGATTATGATCCTAAGGAGATAGAGGATACAGACCTAATCCCTCTCTTGCCGCGTAGGTTACACCCAAAAATTCCAACCCTTACAATGTTTTCCAAGCTCGCCTTATATAGGCCGAGCTTGGGTGGTTTACAGCTAATAAGACAAGGGACTCAATCGTGGTGGTGTTAGTCCTTGTCGAGTAAGGCGGTTCCTTCGGCGGTGCTCCGAAGATGGCACTGGGGCTTCGGTCTTTTGGGGCAGAGTCCGAATCCCTTTCTTCTGACTCTTCGCTCGGCGTATTTGGTCTCTTCTCTCTTTGGTTTGGTCCCGAGGCTTCGCTGCTAGTTCCTTTGGCGCGATCTTTCCCCTTGGATCTCTGACACGTGTCCCGAGGGGTTTTACCCTCCACAGTTTGCCTCTTTCCTTTCCTTGTATCGAAGATGCGAGGAGAGGAAATTCCCTTTTTAGCCACCTCTTCCTTACCACGTATCCCCACTACTTGCCAGGTGCGAGTTTTTTCGACATGTTCTTCCTATACTCGAGAATTTCGCGGCTTTTTACCTTCTAACCGGTAACGCCGGTTCCTCTTTCGCTATTTTAAGTTTTGGTTCTCCCTCTAAAAATACCTTGGCCCCTTCGTATCCATCTTCCTTGGCGCCGGCGTTTTCTTTCCGTGAAACCTCCCGATTTGTAACTTTGTATCAGGTGTTCTATCCGCGCTTTCCTTCATGACCCATTGTTTTACTCCTCTTATTGTTTCGTAAAGTTGATTCCTTTTGATCTTTCCCCATCTTCCTGTCCTCTGATTCATATTGCCTCTGCGACTTCCGGTCGCCGGCGGCATCAGTTTTCCTTTTCTGTGCCTTTTCTTTCTATGCCTTCTTCTTCTAAGGTTAATGCCCTTGTTCTAAAGATGAAAGGTATGGACTTCAAAGAAGAGGGCTTTCAGATTGAAGCCATTAGCTCTTCTAGATTGACTCCAGAGCTGGTCGAGGAGTATCGATGTGGTGAGAACAGGCTCTTGGTGACATTCCATCAAATGTCTGCAGGGTTACTTCCTCATCTTTACAAGCCTTCAAATCCTTTGTTTCTTCGCATCCTTTGCTCTCTTCCTAAACCTCGAGGGGTGATGCAGCTTACTTGCAGCTCCATTTACCTCATCAACCAGTGGGTTCTTCGCTCCGAAAATAATTTCCCTGCCGGATCTACAGCGAAGTTCTATTTTATTGCTGAGAATTTCTTTAAACATTACGAGCCCTTTTTAACCCTAGACAACGAGTTTGCTCTTTGGGGGGTCAGCTTTCGGTCCGTGGAAGGTAGCGAAAATATCATCCCTGGGTCCTTGGACTACTCTATGGATGAAGACTGGTACTCGGAACATATACTCCTTGAAGGTCCCGTGCTCCAAGGTTGGAAGGACTCTGGCCGTTCTTCCCTAGGACCGAGTTCGACGCAGTGCATGAGTTTCAGACTCATCATTTGTTCTCTATTCATTTTTCTGACGAGGATAAAGGGTTATTCCGCTCGTCTTCGGGGAAAGGTAAGGGTATTTTTGTGGAGCCTTCGGGCAGCTTAAAGCGTTCCCGAACAGATGAGGAGACTATGCAGCAGGTAACAAATACTTTCCTACGTTCTTTTCTGAAGTATTCATACTTGCCTCTATTCGTTTCCTGAGAAAGACGGGTCCTTATCTGCAGGGAGAGTCTTTAGGTGTCCTAAACCTCAGCCATGATCTGATGGATTTTGAATATGGGGGAAATTCGGAAGTTCCGCAGCCGCTGAAAAATTCTGTTTTTCAAAAGATTCTTAGGGGAGTTCAGCCCAGACGTCGTCGAGCTGCTACGAGACCCCTGAAGGAATCTACGAATACTGGTAAGAAGGTATCAGCACCGAAGGCAACTGAAACTGTTATCAAAGAAGTGGGTGCCGTGAATCCTTCCATTACTTTGCCTATTACCACCATCAGTGCCTCTGCCTCAGCTATAGTAGGTTCTACAGCTGCTGACACTGGTGCTGCTTCGGACGTTGTTCTTACAGGTTCTTCTATGCCGAGTGCTACCATCGGTGCCTCTGCCTCAGCGATGGTAATTTCCACAAATGCTGTTGCCGAACCTTCTATTCTTTCATCAGAGAGAATTGTCACTCAAGTGGACCCTCTTGTTCCCCGAAGGGATGGTTCATTTGTTGAGATGGATTCTTCCAAGGAACTTGTTGTCAGCTTTCCGCAAAGTTCGAAGTTTCCGCCTGCTCCGAGTTACGCTAGTAAATATAGGAAATCATATACTGCGGAGAGGTTTAAAAAAGTCCTTTTTGAAAACCATAATCCCAGTGATTTTACTGTTGAGGTTTCAACTCGCTTTGAAGCCTATGCCACAAATCCCTTGGGGCGTCCTTTAGATCCTGATTTCTACAGGAAGTTAGGTGATGTCTTTGGAGGCAACTGTTCCAGGGTCGATTATGATCTTTACCATCCACCCTTGTCCTATGAGGAGAGCTTGGCTATTCTTCAAGCGGTGAGTTGTGTTTTCGTGCTCGTTGCCTGTACGCTGATGTTGCTGGGGCTTCGTGCTAACTGTTTGTCTACAATCTTTTTCAGGGTGACTATCATGCCTCTGGCCTTTTGGCTCATAACTTCGATCAAGCTGGCGAGGCTGAA
>JAJJMA010112358.1:0-27927 GCA_023529015.1 Papaver nudicaule | reverse complement strand
TCTAATCCACACATTCCGTGTTCTAGTGACTTCTCTGTAATCAATTTTGGAAACTGTTTGACAAGACACAAAGCTATATCTACAAAACAAAAAAAGCAGTTACATTTGACAGGAACCGAGTATTCAATAGTGTTGGAATCAGGTTAATACCAACACCATATACCACAAACTATGCTTTACGTAAGGCCAAAACTAGTTTGATTTTCTTACTCACCATAGAAATTAGCATCAATTGCCTTGCATAATAACCTAGCACCAATCATGACCAACGAACGGACTAGGCTCTACGTCTCTTGTTACAGTGTAAAGATACTCGACAATCTCCTTCTGCCCAACTGTAACATAACGAAGAGCAAGTTCGAGTGGTGTCTCTCTATTATTATTACGTATCTGGGCCAAGTTGGAGTTCTTATCTACCAGCATCACAACAGCTTCAGCGGTTCCACGCCGAACCGCAATATGAAGTGCTGTATTACCGTTAGTCTTCTTATATTCGAGAGCTATTGGTGTCATGAGTTTCACGATCTCCTCTACAAACGCCATGTCTAACTTCCAATACAAAGCCAGATGCAGTGCCGTCGATGAGTCATGCGCAATCCCTTGATTGATCACTTCAGGATTGTTCTTAATGTACTCGGTAGCCTTCTCCAACTCTTTAGCCTTTAGTGCTTTGGATAGTTCATCGTTGGAACCAGGAACATAACATGCCTGCAGACCCCCATCTTCGTAACACAACAAGCAGCAACGAATGATACAATAAGTTTCTTAGACATCAAAACTAAGGTTTCTAAATGTATTTACAGCTTACCAAGTACAGGCTGCTTTTGTTTAGCCTCATCGGCTTCGGATCCCTTATCCGCATTTTCGATATTCCTCACTGTCATTCCAATAAAAACATGCCTCATGTCAAATAATATAACCTCAACTAATCAAAAGATTCAAAACAATATTGGAAGAGTAATCAGGCAGCCCCCACAAGCTCAATTTCAATACAAAACCAACCACGGAATAAGTAAATACCCCAATCTCAGACAGTTTTCGAATACTTTACCCCTACCAACAAATTCATTTCAAATAAGTAAAAACTACTGTGGAAATCAAATTAAAGTTAGAATTAACAATAATCAATTCAATTCAATTGCATTACCTTGTTGTTTATGTTTATGATGATTAGTAGCAGCAGTGTTAGTGCTTTTCAGAATCTCTATGATTTGCTGATGAGTGCTTGCTTGTGTCTCTGCTAGTCTAGCATAAGATTCTGCCTGGAATTCTGATTGTTTTGCTTGGGTCTCGGCTAGTTTCGAGTGAGATTCAGCTAGTTTGGAGTGAGATTCAGCTTGTTTAGCTTGAGATTCAACCAGCATTTTTAACAGTGTTTTGATCTCTATTATCTCTTCATGTGATCCATGATCATGATCATCAGTGCCTGATTCTTTAGCTGCAGGAGCAAACATGGTGGTGGAGGAAGAACAGTGACTGAGTGAGATGGATAGAGATATCAGGGAGATGGATGAGTACTCGTGATTTGTAAAGATGGCCTTGGTATCCACATCCATTTAAATAAGGTCGGACACGATTCTCCAGACGTTTTCCACGTTCGTTTTTAAGTTTTTTTTTTTTTTTCACTGTGGGAAACAGCAGTATGTGTATTCATGGCAGGCAGGAGTAGTTGGGCCGAAAACTCTAGATGTAGAGCTAAATAGTGTCGTAGAGATTTTGTAGAGATGTGATCCGATGGTGTAGAGCAAAAAAAGTTAATATAATGGTGGACCCTCTGCAGATCCGATGGTGTGGTTGGGCACCGTAAAAAAATGCAAGAGTCGGTAGGGGTGGGTACTGGGGTTTACATACTGTCCTTAATTTAGTTTGCCATCATTTGAGACTAAGAAATCACTTCTCTTTCCTTCCCACGGTTTAATCAGTTTCACTGCTGATCCATCCGCACTATGGACGAAGGTTTTGCTTGTTTGCCCCACTATAGAAGGGGCAAACACCAAAAACGAGCAGCCAGATTTGTCTGTTTGCCAGACCAACTGGACAAACTAGCGATAGCTAGTAATTTACATAGAGAATCACTAATATTCTAACAAAATAAAATTCAATGTGGCCACGTGGCAAAGCAAATCAAGAGATTTGCCCCTTCTCATAGGAAAGGGCCTGAAGGTTAAGAAATTGATGCATCGGTGTTGGTGAGGAAGTGTAATAGGAGGAGTCATTGGTCGTGAGTAAGATATTTTTCATTATTTTTGTAGTATTAACTATAGAGATTACCAAAATGGGAGAAAACTTTTTGATACAATTCCCGAAAAAAAAAAAATCAATCTCTATAATTCAGAGGTATTTCATGTAAGTGTATTTCATGCAAGTGTACAGTGCAATGTGGTATTGGTGTAGTCAATTTGCATTAAGGAGATGATATATGACCAGTTATTCAGTTGGGTCGAATAAAAGCTAATAAAGAAGATGCAAGAAAATAAAGGCAAAACCAGTACAAGCGTGAAACAAGGCAAAAGCAAAGTTCTAACAACAAAGAGATAAAATCCAAAAAGCAACACACTATAGGTAAAAGCCTAACATCAGTTCAGTTCTTAGGTTGACATTGGTATTCAACTACTCCATGTAGCAGCATGCCAAGCCTAACTAGGAACCCTTAAACTTAGCTGGATGACTGCAGTCCTTGGGAAAGTCAATCAGTTGTCCAATGTGGGATTTCGGCTTAGTTGTTAGCTTTTATAAAACACAGGAAATAGAGCTGCAGATGGTGCCCTGATAAAGCTTACATATAGAACAACAGAAAATCAGTCACTCGGACTGATTGAAGTCAAATTCCACTAGTTTGATTAATTCAGAAATTCAGTCCAATTCCATTCACTGGTGTGTTGTTTGAACCTGACTGTGACAAATCTCTGAAATTCAGAAATACCCAAGGAAACTGAGAAGGCTTGCAAATAACAGATATGTTGATCAAATGCTAAGCTGTGTGGAAAGTATGAAACAAGTGACACCTCGAACAAGGCTGGACCATCCTCAAGGTCTGGTGGCAAGCTACATTTAACAGAAGATGATGACGAACAATATGAAGCACAACTAAGCTTAGCCTGACATATAATACAAGCGTACAGAGATCCTAGGAAATAAAAATCAAGATTCATTTAATGCAGGTCATATAAGTTTGTTCGACAAATATTTACCAGTATGAAACCATGTCACATTCAACAAAAGAGTATAATAGAATCCTCATTGGTGGCAGATTTTATTTTGTACCATGGCACTGTGCGAGCTACCACAGTATAATTGCCAAAATGCCATCAGCGTAGATTCATTTGTAACTTCAACAACCAAGAGCTGAACTCAACAACATATGACCAGACCAAGCCTGTATAAAGAGATAAAGTCCTGTGATTACTCATCTAAACTGTCTACACTATTCCTAAGGTTTCATAAGGTTGTTACTTGTTATCAAGGAATTTTCATACATGAATGTGATGTAGAAAATAGTGACTGAAGATTAACGGAAAACTTTCCAACAATATCCTAATAGAACTGATGAATTTGTTTGCTATTCAGCCACAAAAATCATAAAACTTACCTATGATAAAAACAATATATATATATCCATTGTACAAATTTGATGACTGATCATCGTATTCAATCACAACTTTTACCCCCGACCCACAATACTGATAGTATAAATTGCAAACCTCACAAGTTCCAAAGAACTGGATTCGTAAGCATATAAAATGGATAATTTGCAGTCAGATAAAATTTGGTAATTGTAGGTGCAAACCATGTCTATAAAGGACAAGTGTTTTATATGCGTGAACTCATCTTCTTAAAATGAAGATGCTGAAATTCTCACTTCAACAGAATCATTGTAGTTCTAAATCCAGACAGTATGCATGGTACCTTTCTAGGATTGAGCCTAGTCACGGTCATGGAGATTAAAAAAGTGGCATTATTTGTAGAAAGGCAGCTAGCTTCGCTGCAATTAACACATAGACGTAACAAGAATTTCAAAAGGCAACAACTGCTGTCAGTAATTTTGACCAATTAAAGCATGCATAAAAGATAAGTGCTGTGACAGGACGATTGTTTATCTCTTTATACCACCTAATCTGTGTACCCTACAGACACCTATTTTCGTTTTGCAAAGTGGCTCGGAAAATCTTTCCATAAGAAATGTCACACCTCTTTGCACACAGTGGAAGTCTGGTAGAGCTATAATTCATGATAGTTGTTACACTACTCTGCCTACTGATTTTTCTTCTAACCAAACTTTCCTATATTTTCCTATTCAACTATTATTTTCGTAATACAGAATTTTATACATTCCAGCAAAGAAAAATAACAGAACTTATAAACTAGCGTACGATTAATCCACTTCACATTTATCCCAAGTTCTTTCCTCATTCACCAGAACTTATAGCAATAGAAACTTTACTCATAACACTGGACTAAGACAAAAAACGACAAACTTGAATTTCTAAATTTTCCATCAGGAGATACTAAGAAAATAAGAACCAAATAAGGCCTCTAGTAACACGGGGAAAGCTCTATATATAACTGATTATGTCCTCGTAAACAGAACAAAATTACTACAGGTCTACATCCTGCATCAGATTCTCCATCAAAATTGTTAGAAGGAAACGGTAAAATGTGTTAACAAAGAAATATAGCTTAATCCAACTTAGATAACACACAGATAGATGTAACGAGAGGCTAATAGGATTCCACATATAATGGTTACAAGTGACAACATGTTGTAAATTGATTAAGCTTAAATCGCAAATGTTTAAAAGTTTGAATGAAAATTACCTGCTTCTATTTTCGTGTCACTGGATCTCTTCCTCGCTATCACTGCTTTGTCTTCCAAAAACCGATTTCTATTTGATTTCTTAAATGATATTTTCATTCTCTTCTAATACCAATGTCTCCGTATCTTCTTCTCCTAATGCTTTCAGTGAAACAGAGGAGCTCCTATAAGCAATTGAATGGTATATACGTTCATTGTAATTCACGAGCATTTTGGAACAAGAGGAATTTGGGTCATAAGAAATAAGACCGGCACCACTGAAACATAAAACTGCACCACTCTTCATCAAGGCAAGCGGTGTGATGCCTACAAGACTGAACTCCTTACTCCAACTCCATGACTGGTCTTCCTTTGGATAGAAGACTTTACCATTACCGTGCTTCTTTAATAGCCATACGTCAGAAGTTTCACCATCATTTTCATCATGGATAGAGAAACACAGGAATCCACTCAAAATCGCAAGTGAATACTGTGGAAACGTATCATAGTCATGTTCAATAGGTGGTGCCGGAATTTCACAGAACTTCTCCTCAGCCAAATCGAACGCCATAATCATTCTATCCTCAGTAACCCAGTGAAGAATTCCATTCGCTAAAGCACCCTCTAAGGAACAAATATTATACACACTAACATCTGACGTGTATTCTCCTACGGTTCTCCATCCATTGCCGCTCCCAAGAGTGTACACCTCGACAATATGTTTAATAATCGGGTTTTCCTTGTTGGATTCACAGATTCTAACAACCTTGTATTCTTTACTCTTTGGAAGGTAACCAAATCCCTTCAAGATGTCATGACAAGGTATATCAAGTTTCTTAACCTCTGGAAGTATAACAAATTCTTTCGTAATGGGATTACAGATGTAAAAATCAGCCTCATGTCCACTTATACAGATTATGCCATTACATGAACCAACCACATAATAACTCTGAAAATTAGGGCTTAAATTGGCTTTTGAAATCTTATTATTCAAGGGTTTCTTATCATCATCATCATCATCATTATACTCAAAGATATGGAGCTGACCAGAACTTTTGAAAACGAAACTTAACTTACCAGATGGTTTATGATTGTTGAGATACAATCGGGAAAAATATGGAAGATGCACAAGATTTTCCCATTCTTTGCAGACTGATTTAGACTCCAAGACTGATTCGATTGGTAATCTACTCAATATGTCCAGTATGATACCCGACGGAAGACTGCTCAACTCTCCCATGAAGATTCTCGATTCAGAGGACCGAATCACAAATGATAGTGAAGATATGAGTTTAGGGTTCAGAGAGGCTTGGAAATGGAAATGGGAATGGTGGATCTAGGGTTTTCGGCTTTTTTCATTTTAGGATAACAAAATTGGAAACAAAAGGAAGGATTCGCGCACCCAAATGCACCCATCATGATGAGCATTTTTCATTTTAAGTAAATATACAAAGACCCTAAGGCTGTTCTCTATGGATGAGAGAGAAATCATCCCAACAGTGTTTCTCCAGTGCCCCTCCCGGACGCCTGTTCGCTACGGAGGAACCCTTGGAGCGAGGTAAGCTATCTCGCTCAGCGAGATATTTTATTTCGCTCAGGTGAAGCGATATAGTCTATATCGCTTGACCGGTCAAAGCGAGTCAAAATAAAAATCTCGTTTTCTTGTTTTCTCCTCCTTCTCAAACAACCACTCGTCTCCTCCTTCTATCTTCTTTTTTTTTCATAGACTTCGTCTTTCTCCTGGGTTCTATCAGATTGATTATAGTGAGGGGTTTGGTGTGTGTGAAGAATAAGAAGATTTTCAAGAAGTGGGTTGTTGTTGTTTGGACAAATAAAGGTCATCAAGAATCAAGAGATACTATGATTATCATCTACGAAATCAACAGTATCTAAGTGAAGTCGGGATTAGAGAATCAAGAGATCATAGTTGAATTTTAATTTAAAAGAGCGTTTTTTATTTAGGTTAGATTTAGGTTTCTGTTTGAGCTATAAATAAGGATTTGAGCTCGACAGCTACTCCTTTTTGGGATAATCAAAATCAGCAAGAACCAAGATTGGATTTAGCTTTCGATATGGTTGATTTTGTTTTATGAATGTTTTTGTTTGATCTGATTAGAGATACTGATTGGTAATCGTTAATGGGTTTTGAAATTAAGCTCATTAAATGGGATTTTTAAGTTTTGGGCATCGGTGTGTGCTGGTAATAGATACGTACGGTGGTGTTCAATGATTTTGAGATGAAGATTAGTATGATTAGAGTTCGGTTATTGGTTATCAACTAAATTAGCTTCCGGTTCTTGTTTACTATATTTGTGCAAGAATTGACTTCCACCATCAGTTTCAGTGATTTTGAATCAAAGGTAGTTGCAGTAGTTCGTTGAGTGAAGTTGATAATAATAGTACTGGTTCGCTACCACTGGAAAAAAGGAGACCAGGAAATGGGAGGGGCCGGAGGAGGAGAATCGCTGTTTAATGTTGTGTGTGAGACTGATGCCATAATTCAAGAGATTGAAGAAGATGACAATTTACTCTGGTGAGTCGTGAGGGGTGATCAAATACTTGAAGAATAAAAAAGGTCAAACTGAAAGCGAGGAAAGCTATCTCGCTTTCAGTTTGAGCGAGGAAAGCTATCTCGCTAAAGTGCAAGCGAGGAAAGCTTCCTCGCTTTTTGAGCGATACTCGCTTCTTCGCTTTCCTCCCAGTTCCGGGAGGGGCACTGCGAAAGCGCAGTGGGTGTGAGGGAAGAGGAGAGAGAGTGGAGAAGAGGCGACGGTTTTCTGTCGCTTTCACTGTATTTTTTCCTCCATAGTAAACAGCCTAAGGGCAGTTCCTATGATTGCAGAAAACATTTTCCTTTGTTCAGCCAGGTGGACGGGTAAACCATGTTTGCCACTATGGGAAAAGCTATATAGCGGCCTTACCGTCGCCTGCGGCACAAGTTATGTCGCTCGGTATAACGTAAGTCGCTAAATAATTAAAAATATTAAAAAGTATAAAATATTCAAACTGATTTTTTCTGATTTTTTATTTATTTTTTTATTTTTTTATTATTTAACGACACCACTTGTGCCGAGCGGATTAACTAGTGCCGCTCGGCCTAACTTGCGCCTGGCGGCCTAAGAGGTGTCGCTCGGCTGTTCGTAAACCTCACCGTGCATCCCATAGTGGCACCAAAATGAATAAATTTTGGGTTTGTTCCTTCCATAGGAACTGCCTTAACACATGAACAAAATCAATATCTCCATTAGGGGTACCGACAACATTTATTTAGTATCGATTTGTGTAACACGATCTTGCAGTTTTTTGGGGTACCAACCGCATTTGTATTATTAATTTGTTGAAAGAATTGCGATGGTGCACCAACCGCATTTGTATTATTAATATGATTTGTTGAAAGAATTGTGATGGTGCACCATATACATACGGTAGCATTTTTTTTTTTTTTGATTTTATAACTGATCTTTTCACAGCCTGATTGGCTACCTTATCTGCTTTTTGATTTGCTTCCTTATACACATGACTGATTTTAAGTGATTAAATTTGTCGTAGAAGATTCGTGATTTCTTGTAATATGCCCTTAGTCCATTGTTGTTGGTGCGTCATTCAAGCCGCTAGGAGAAAATCCCAAGTTTTGGCTATTCGAGTTGGTAGTGTTGCCGAGAGGTGCTGTCATAGCTTGTATTATTTTGTCGTTGCATTCCTATTAATTACTACTGCGCCGCCTGGTCCCGGGTTGCCTTTGGAAGCGACATTCATGTTTACCTTTTTCCAATCCCCAATTGTTGATACTCATTTGATAACCATTGGAGTATTCATGTGTGGTATATATGTTGCAGCTTCTTGGTCTGGAGAACAATCTGGCATATACTGCCATTGTTGTAGTTTTTCGGCCATCTTATCCACAATACCTTGAAAGCATTGTTTTTATCTCTTGTAATAAAGAGATCAATACCCAAGTTTTTCCTCTAAAGGCATCGCTTTCTTGTGTAATATTGGTGATGTCTTCTCTAGCAGCAAGACTGACATTCTTACTGAAATATAAAATAGATTTTTTGTAACTAACCAACTGTCCCGGTGTTGTGCATAAATCTTGAATTAATGAAGTAAATTGTGCAAAGACGGACCTTCGACTTTGTAAAATCAAATGCAATCATAAAAAAATAAGAGGTATGATAAAGTTGGACCACCTCTTGCAGGACTGATTGGAGTGATGAGTTTGAAAAACAAAATTTATAACTCTACTGAAGCATTCAATACATATTATGAACAGGTAAGGTGAGAGAGCATCACCTTTTCTCTAACCTCGTGAAGGATACATAATGTCAATGGGAGATCCATGTAAAAGAACTAAAATATACTTATTATTGAAATGCACTGATACACCATATTGCACCACTTTCATTGAATCTCAATTGTGTATAACTTTGATGATGAAAAACCACTCCATTATATCAAAGCTTTGTGAAAAAGCAGGAAACTACGTGATGAGTTTGTGGAAGGGTACGTAAAAGGAAAATCATGTTAAGTCATTTCAAATCATGCATGGTAATAGATTTTTTTTTTTGTTGAAAGAATGGAGTTATATACATATCAGTTGAGAAGCTTAGTGAAACAAAAATCAGCTAAGATGCTAGAGATATATAGCTTAGTGAATTGAGAAGCTTACCTAAAGCCAAGCCCAATTCAAGAAACAAAAATCAATTGATTTTGGTAACAAAGCTTATATACAAATGTGACTTGACACGATGAGACGTTCATCACAAAAAAGATGTAAAAGGAAGATGATCAAATCATGCATGGTAATAATAAAGAGTTTAGAAAAACCAAACAAAATAAAAACACATTTTACTCACCATATCTCCTCGAAGCCCTCTTGTGTCTCAAACCTCATAAACGTGTAGTGGTCATGGTTGACGATTACTCCATCCTCGAACACATAAGGATGTCTGTAGGCGATTGTTTTGTTATCAACCCTTACTATGTCGAGAATCTTGAAGATCAACTCCCTACGCCAATCACCAAACTCAAAGCAAGCCTCTCGTACAACGGTGTTGTTGACACGAAGAATTGAGTACCCTATATCCTTTAATCTTCTCAACTCTCCAAAACCGATTTGCCTCCCCCTCTTCACCCTATGGAATGCGGTGATTTGGTTAGCCATAAAGAAAGCTTTTAAAATTTGTGTGAGCAAGAAAAGTGAACAGAATTTTTGAGAGAGAAAAGAATTTTGAAAGAAGTTTAAGAGGAGGTGTGGATTTAGCTACTGCACTTGGGATTATATACAGAGGCTCAAGTAAGCAAATTTCGCCGTGGGTCCATTTATGATAGAGTGTTTGGATTTGGAATTACTAATGATGATTAATAATAACTCAATCACTATGAATAACCTAATTGATAGTATAACAATTATATGTTTACTAGAATCAGGTGTATAAGGTTTCTTACAAAATTTTAGAATACTTATATAAAAAAAAGTTTGGATTATAATAGATTAAATTTAAGATACTTAAAGACTAGAAAAGATTTTCTTAAGTTTATCAAAAGAAAAGTTATAGCACATAAAAAAACATAAACATTTTTTTATAAAAGTTTTCATATATATTTTAGATCAAATGCCAAAGGTTAAAAAGATTAAGTAAAATAGGTGCAATGACATCAAACAACCCTTTAATTGCTTGGCAAATATTTTTCTCTTTGAGGCAACTAGCCACAACCACCTTGGTGTTTCTTGTCTTTGAAATTTCTTATGTGATCTCCCGGATGTTTGCATTGTACAAAAATATTCTCCTATCTTTATTCTTTTTCTTTCTTACTGTCCGTTATGCTCATTACTCACAATTAATAAAACTTCAATCATTCTTCTAAGTGACAGCAACATCCAAGTATCACATCAGAAAATCCTTTAGCAGTGTAATCCCGACATAGACTAGTCAAAATGTTATCATATCTATTACTAAGAAAACATGCACATAACACTGTAGAGTTCCTAAATAACAAATTGATTTCGATATATCGACATCACTTAATTGAGAACTAATGATATTATTTTCTTTGTTGATCATAGTAAAGAAGAGTTGCTTAATTTATTTTCTGCTCTGCGCTGTTTTGAGTTTATTGCAGAACTCATAGTGAACACCTCAAAAACAAAGCTCATTGCGATTGGCAATGTGCTAGAGTTGGATAATTCGACCACTGAATTTGTCTGTGCAACTAATTTTTCCCTTTCATGTACCTAGGCATTCCACTAGGTGCTTGTTCCACCTCTAAGAACATTTGTAATCCAATCATACAAAAAATTGATGGTAGATTTTCTATATGAAGGCAAGGTGCTCTGTTAAAAAAAGTGTTAAGTTAGGTCTCCTAAAGTGTATTCTCACATCACTACCCATGTATAGTTTTTCTCTTTTCAAAACACCTATGTCAATGATCAAAGTTTTGAAGAAAAATATGAGAAAGTTCTGACAGAAGCACAAACTTGATTCCAAGACTTCATATCTCATTAGGTGGGAGTTGGTTTCTGCACCAAAGAGAAAAGGGGTCTGGGTGTATGTAATCTGCATACTATGTTATCAAAGTGGCGCTGGAGGTTTGGTCTTGATATTAGATTATAATACAAGATCATTGCAGACAAGTATGAAATTTTCCAATTGGGTACCCGAAACTGTTAGCTATATATATGGAGTTTCTTGTGGGAGATCCATTGTTGAGACTAACTGCCTTCTGAGTAAAAATTATATTCTCATTATACGTTCAATAGGCTTATATCTTTTTGGAATGATGTTTTGGTAGGTCAAGAACCTCTTGCTACTGCATTATATAAGATTTCCATAAATAAAATCCAAAAATTCTCTGAGATGGTAACCTCTGTTTCCGGTTGGGACTTTGCTTTTAGAAGAATTTAACTGCACTTTAAGCTAATTAGTTTGCTGTGCTTCTCGGAGAAAATTCTTAACACAAAACTTGTCGGTAACAATTGACTTGATGATTTCCCCCACTCTTTCATATGGAAGATTGAAATCCCTCCAAAGGTTTGCTTCCTCGTTTGCTGTGTTATTCATGGTAAGCTGAATACTATCGATATATTCTGGAAAGTAAATGTGTTAATTGTTACAACTCTTGTATTCTTCGTTTGGAAGGCGTGAAATCTCATAATCATATATTTTTCCACGGTAAAGTAGCTAGTAAGGTCTAGTCTCCAGGTGAGGTTGGTCTTGGGTCGTTCCAAATACATTGAAACGAGTAGCTCATGGCTGGCAAAACACTCCCTTCTCAGGTATGGGAATCTTCATTTGGTCTTATAATTTCCGCAGCTGTCATTTCGAGCATATGGTGTGAAAGGGACCGTCGTATCTTCAAAACAAATTCAGACTTGGGTATTCAAGCTAAATCAATTATTCTATCATGGGCTGCTGTAACTGGAAAAATAAGAGTATACCTAAATTTCACAGCTATAGTTCTTTCAGATTGACAAGTAACATGAACTTGTAAGATATTTGCCTAATCTAAGAACGGTAATTCTCGTCTTCTAGTTATTTTCTTCTTTGGTATTTTCTAAAGATTTTGTTTCAAAGTTTGCCTGGGGTTTCGAGTTTCAAAAGGAAAAATGTCATGTGTATGCCACCTAAGCTTGGGTGTATTGGGTGTAGTTTAGCATTCACAGTCACAAAACATTTTCTTTTGGTGAAAATAGCTACATGGGTTAGCCTAAGTTACCAAGTATGGACCAGTTAGAGATCAAATCGAGCAAGATAGATTCGGTGTTATGTCTGCTCTAACCAATTCCATAAAAAAAATTTTTGGAAAAATACGAAATGAGCTTTATGAGATTATCAAAACTCTGGAGCAGAGACCCGATGCACCAACATTAAGTATGAGAGCCCGATTTGGTTAAGAAAGGTGTATCATACGGCCCTGGTGGGCTTGCTCAGAAAATAAATTAAAATTAAAAAAACAGGGATTGGAGTTGGAGTTGTACTTCAAAAAGGGATTGGAGCCCAGCTTGTTGCCAGACTTCCATCTAAATCTTGTAATCCTATTGATTCGGACTCTGATTCAAAAAGGGATTGGAGCCCACGCCAATTCAATGTCGTGGTTAGCTACAGACTTGGCATACCCCTGTTTGTCAAGGATAAGCCGTGCACATCATGTGGGAGGGGAATGGACATCTACGGCGACCATGCTATACATTGTGCGAGTGAAGTTGGGCTTAAGCATCGACATGACACCGTCCGTAACACCTTCGCAAATATTTGCTTTCGTGCAGGTGTGTGCACCAAGGTCGAAGCCGCATTGGGTTTCCTCACTCAAAGTGGCAACAACTCACGACCTGCGGACATCCTAGTCTATAATTGGGAAGATGGTCGCGACACTTGTTTTGACATCACTGTGGTCTGACCTTTCACCGGAGGAGGAGTGCAGTCTTTTACGCCTGGGGCGGCCTTATCCAAAGCTATTGAGAACAAGCGAAGCAAATATCTAGAGATATGCAAAGCCAACGGTTATAACTTTAGCCCTTTGGCTTTCACCACTCTAGGGGAGTTAGGGGAGGAAACAGTTACCTTCCTCAAACGACTGAAGAATTTTTTATCTAGGCATGATACCACTGTAAATATTGGTAATTTCCTCTTTATTAGAATATGCGTCGCTATTCAATAAGGGGTTGAAGCTCAGCTTGTGGCGAGACTCCCTTCTTCTTCTTCTGTATGAACTTCTATTTTGTTCTTAATACAATGCCTATTTTCATAAAAATAAAATAAAATAATAATAATAAAAAAACTCAAAAAAAAAACAAAAATTAGAAAGATTCATTAGAAAACGGAAAAGAAATAGAATTAAACAAAAAAACAAATACAATGAGTGATCGAAGCAAACCCAGAAAACCGAAAAAACAAGGAGGGCGATCTTCATTTCCTTCTCCATCTTCAACAGCATCATCTTCTTCATCCTCCTCCTCCCTCCTCCCCTTATCTTCCTCCTCTTCAGATGGAGAAAACATAACCCTAAGAAACCAAACCCTCTCATTATTAACCACAAAAATGGGTAGAAAATCATCCTGTGTGAAACCAACCCTAGTCACAATCCTAACCTTCGTTGCTTTATACGCGTTCTTCAACACTTTCCTTACACCTATAAACCCTAATCCTCTCGAATCGAATTTGCCTTTCTCAATCTTATCTTCGTACAATTCTCCGAATCCTTCTGTTAAAGTTTATTTATACGATCTACCAAGAAAATTCACTTACGGCGTCGTGGAGAGTTATTTAAAAGCTCGCGATCCGTCGGTTTCGATTCCGGTTAACGATGTTAAGTATCCAGGGAATCAGCATTCTGCGGAATGGTGGTTGTTCTCGGATTTGATTAAAGAAGATCGGTACGGTTCTTCGATTGTTAGGGTTTTGGATCCGGAAGATGCGGATTTGTTCTACGTGCCGTTCTTTTCGTCGCTGAGTTTGGTTGCCAATCCAATCAGACCGGCAGCCGGGAATGTGAATAGCGATATCGGGAGTGTTTATAGTGACGAGGAAATGCAACAGAGTTTGATGGAATGGTTAGAGGAACAGGTTTACTGGAAGAGGAATAATGGGTGGGATCATGTTTTTATATGTCAAGATCCGAATGCGCTGTATAAGGTTATT
Organism: Papaver nudicaule; assembly: GCA_023529015.1. Lineage (NCBI taxonomy): Eukaryota > Viridiplantae > Streptophyta > Magnoliopsida > Ranunculales > Papaveraceae > Papaver > Papaver nudicaule. Next base: position 13,500 of record JAJJMA010112358.1, on the reverse strand, counting down.
GATAGGATTAAGAATGGGATTTTATTGGTTTCGGATTTCGGGAGATTGACTAGTGATCAGGCTTCGTTGGTTAAAGATGTTGTTTTACCTTATTCGCATCGGATTAATAGTTTTAAAGGTGAAATTGGTGTCGATGGGAGGAACTCGTTGTTGTTCTTCATGGGGAATCGGTATCGGAAGGAGGTAAAACTCTTTTCTTTTTGACATTTGATTTTTTTGTAATGTTGTTATTGTTACTGAACAAGGTTTTTGAATTTAGGAAGTTTAAGCTATATTAGGCATTTGGGAATCCTGTTTGGGAATGGAAGGTTAAATTCAAACTTTTGACAGCTTGAATTGAACCAATTAAGCAACAAACTTTGTAAATTGTTAATGTTTTAAGTAACAAACCTCTTTTTGAACAAAATATACTCGTTTTGATTGGTCTAGTTCAACCAGGATAAACATGAGTGTATTATAGAACATATTGCTGATTCATATTAGAGCTACATTTGTTATTGCCATGTTTGTTGCTTTCCGAGACTTGGAAATAGAAAGAAGCTAAGAACGTAGTTCCATGCCATGGAAATGAAACTAGTTGTTCATCGGAGGTTGATGTCCCGAGCTTCAACATACCAATGATTCTTGTTAAGTTGAAGCATGTAAAAATGCTGTCTGGTGTAATCTTGCTGAAGGTCCTGCTGTAGCTAACATGATTTTTCTGGTGTAGCTGATGCGCTTAAACTGTCCCATCCTTTAATACACCCTTCTGCTCTTTGGGTGATTCGTTTGTATTACTATGCTTATGCACTACCATAGGTTTTACTTCCTTATGAATGATAATAATATCTTAGGGGCGAAACAATCATGCTTTTCTGTGTGATATTATGTTGAAACTGTTTAGATGAGTATGAGGTGGTGAAATGTGTGCTTTCCATTGGACTCACTCTGGTCTTTACGTGTATTGGAAGCCTGACCTATCTTAACAGATAAATTTGTGGAGTTTTGGAACAATGAATCTATGCATGTGGTCAGAAATAAGAAATTGCTGGAAGGTTTCTGTTCACGTCTCACTTGTAAGAGCAGTCCTTAATCGAGGGACTTATTGGTGTTGCATCAGCATAGTTATGTACATATATGGTCTCTGCGATTCTCATTCTGTATGAACATATTAACTGTACACTTACTTGGTTATAACTTATAACATGTGTTAGGGGCAAAAAGCTAGCTGTCAACCCTATGTTACCAGTTTTTCACTTTGCTTCTCTTTTCTTTTAGCTTTGGATATGTAATGTCCTTCTAGTAGGCCATCTTCAATATATTTATTAAACAAAATAGTGAATCCCCTGCTTGCCCACATCTAATCTTGTCCCGAGCTTTGTGAACTACATTTATCAAGTTTATATGTTATTGTATGTATGCTTAGCCCATTTATCTACATTGATTAGTTTTCTCTAGACATATGTCATCAGACTCATGACAAGAAGACTCCCTCAACCTCAAGTGTTCAAAATAATTTTTGTAGAATAATTTGTGATGTGGCTGCCCTGAGATTTGGATCTCTTCCATCTTTTAAAGGAATATTTGTTAGAAATGGTGAATGCAATTTGCTCTATAAATAAAAGTACGAAACGACGACGCATTATTTTGCTAGTGGCAAGGTTAGTGTGAGTTTGAGTTTGTTTGGCCTCAAATCATTTGGTAACAATCTGTGTTTTCTTATATTTGATTGTACTTACTCTTGGGACATTCTTGTTAACACATGGCTTTCTTCTGTCCTTTCTGCGTTAGTACAGTTCCCTTTAGAAGTATGCCTCTCTGTGAAACAAACTTCTGATAGGGGTATCATTCCTGCTAAGCCTCCTGTAAGGCGGCCGTCAGCATTATGTTAGCTAGTCATATACTAATATGTGTAAGAGTTTTTGTATGAAACTAGGAGAAGGGTATATGTTTGATTATCGCAAGCACGGTATCTTGAACAGCACCAAGCTCCTTTTTCGTTCATTGTACATATGTGACTGGTATGCAACAGGGAGCCATTTCTTCCTAATAGTTCAATGCTAGAGTAATGGGCTCCTGTTTCATGAATCCTCCTGGTTGACAAGCAGCTAGCCGGCGAAGACCAGCAAGACACAGATGGCATTCATTCTCACAGGATAATCAGATTCTTTCAACATATGCCCCTGCAATGCCTGTGTCATATAGGGTCTCTGATAGTTTTTCTGATGGATATTTAGGATGCATAGAGTTACATGCATCCGTTGAAACTGATTGCTTTTAGGAATAGTAATACTGCAGTTGAATTTGCGTTATTGATTGACAGTTTGTAGAGAGCTTCTTTGCAGGCTTTGATGTATATTGCCTGTTGACTACGTATGGGATCACATTTTAACTCTGTTCTGTTTGCATTTGTTTTAATTCTGTTCTTTCCACAGTAAGTTGACATAAATGAGTAGTATTGAAAACACACAAACATTCTCGTTATGTTATGGGTGTTATGTTACTTACAATTAAGACACTACTAATAATCAATTTATTGTAGGGTGGCAAAGTTCGTGACCTCCTTTTCCAAGTGCTTGAAAATCAGGAAGATGTCATTATAAAACATGGTACACAGTCCAGGGAAAGTCGACGTATGGCAACACAAGGGATGCATTCATCAAAGTTTTGCTTACATCCTGCTGGAGATACACCCTCAGCCTGCAGACTTTTTGATGCCATAGTTAGTTTGTGCATTCCAGTGATTGTCAGTGACCAGATCGAGTTGCCCTTTGAAGATGCGATAGACTACAAAAAGATTGCTATATTTGTAGACTCCGACACAGCAGTAAAACCAGGCCATCTAACTAAAATGTTAAGAAAAATAAGCACCGAAAAGATTCTCCAATACCAGCAAGAGCTTAAAGAGGTAAGCAATATTTTCACTGTTCTGGTTCTTTTATTGAAGGATTCTCATATTTAAAGGCATATGCTTTGTTTTAGTTCATTTTTAATAGTTTCTAAAAGTAATTCGTTAACACCATCATATATGCCTTATAAAATGTTATCAGATCTTTTTGGACCACCTTCTGTGTTTATTGCTTCCCGACTATGTTGTTGTTATTGGTCTTAGACTCATATACACTTGGTTCACTTTATGCTCCTCACCGTTGCAGTAATTCTTATACTCATCCCTTATTCATGTCGATAACAGCATTATTCATGTCAATGATGTCATATATACTTGCATATGTTTTCAAAATATCATTAAACACCTATAGGCTGACCTAGTAACTCTGTTCCCCGAGACATAGAAAGCTTGAGGAATTTGCTGTTCATATCAGTCCCTGTTGTTGCTTTGAGTGAGGGAATCGATGTTGGTGTGGTCCTTACGCTGATGATTTTGGTGACGGGTGCGAGGTAGTGGTTGTAGTTGTGAATATGGTGGCTATGTCTGTCTAGTTTCATTTCAGTTAGACGGTCATGCCTCATAAGTAATTTTTGTGGTTAAATATTAGTTATCAGGTTTCACTGGTTAAGACTTTTTTCACAATAGTATATTCATTGTGATCCTGTTGAATTTGGGGATCACATCAGCAGCACGTTAGTAAGAGAGCTGTTTATTATACTGCTGTCTGTGTCAGAGTTCATCTTTTCGTCTTTGCTACCAGTATTACACACAACGAAGTATATAAGTATGTGAATAACTGGAAATAGTGGAAACTGCCAACTGTGAGGTCTTAACTCTCAAGGGATCATTGTAAAAACACAATAAAGAAAAAAGGGCCGAAAATTTGCGGTTGGTCATAATGTAGAGTCAAGCTCAGGGTATCCTGACAAGAGTACTATGCAGATAAGTTTATATCATTGTTATGTTATGTCACATGTATGGATTTTTCGTTTGGAAGAGGTCCTAAACTTCTGATAAATGATTAATAGTTTATAGTGCATTATTATCTTATTATTCATCTACAATAAATTTCCATAGAATCAGCACAAGAAAAAGGGCTAGTTGGGTAAAGGTGAAGTTTGATTAAATTCTCTTGGTATTTGTTTGACAGGTGAAGCGATACTTCGAGTATGATGATCCAAATGGAACGGTGAATGAGATATGGCGCCAAGTTACTCAGAAGCTTCCCCTAGTAAAATTGATGATTAATCGTGACAAGCGTCTTGTAAGAAGGGAACTAACTGAACCAGACTGCTCCTGTCTTTGCTCTAACAAGACAAGGGCCCGACCCACATTTTGACCTTTAAAAAAATCAACGAACAAACACCAGTTTACTTAGTGTAGAGCTTTAAGTACAGTCGTTCAATAGTAGCAGAAATTGCAATCCTTCATCATCACCAGATCAAGATTTGGAGACTATTTAGGATCCAATGATACGAATACATAACCTTTATTCTTCTTCATCCAGCCACCAGAATATGCAGCACGTCTCTCAAGTTACCCATGTTCCATTGCAGGGTGTCATTGCAGTGTATCATTGCAGTTTCCACAGTTGATTTTACGTCAAAATAAGGGTTCGTCTCTGTGTTCCCCAGGCATTTCCTTAGATATCAAAAGGCTTTTTCGTTTTTTTTGTTGTAGAATAGATCTTTTACTTCCTGTATTATTAGTTTCCCGACTTTTGTTAAGTTTTAAATTTACAAGGAGGGCTGACTTTAGCAACAGATGGAGAATGAGATTGTTTGTTGTAATATAGTCTTTGTATAGGCCAGACGATGTAAACCGAGTAAAACGATAAGAGAATATAGATGATATTATTGATTTTGCATCAGTTCGTTTGTTGATTGTGTTTTGCACTCCCCCATTCAAGTTGTACAGCTTCAGGAGTTCAGGTTGTCTTATGTCTCTTTTCCAAGTGCATTTGCCAAGTGCCAACCATCTAAAAAAATCAAATTTGATGGGCCAGGTAGAACGCCTAACTAGATGTTGGGCAGTGGAAATCTACTGGCCTGGCTAGCATATGACTGGCTGGGGTGCAAGTATTCTTTGTAAATTCTTTTCTGTGAAGAATATCCCATCTGGTAGGATTATAGGTGTTTCTTGCGATGCTCTTCTTTCCTTTTGCCTAGTAGTGGTACCTCGTAGCCAAGGATTCTATTTTCGTAGTCTGGAACTTGCAGTCCACCATCATCTGCCTTTTAGATTTCTCAAGATGATGTGTTCAGTGAAGTCCCAGTCAGGTGACTCAGGTCGTACGTACCTCAGCTTCAGTTTTGAAGTGAAGTCCCAGTCAGGTGACTCAGGTCCTTAGCCGGTTTGGGGACGTGACTCAGCCCTCAGGTTAATAATATTGGAAGTCATGGTTAAATGGTGGGGTGACCCGTGACCGACTTCGCTGAGGCCTGGTCCGCCCGGGGGTGTACCAAAATCTACATGACTCAGCATTACAATTTTACGGGCAAGCGATTTTTCCAGAGGGGAGGACCCAGGCTTTAAAGCGCTTCTCTTCGGCCATATCGGCTTTGTCATGTTTTGTTCAATTATCTCTATCTCTCTCTTCCGAGATGAAAAACCCCTTTTGCTACAACTCTCAGAAAAATTCCAATGAATCTGGGGGTTTAAGGGTACAAATTTGCGCCTTCACTCCCTCGGTTTGTCTAGATGGTCCGGTTTTTGTTACTGAGTTGCATGTATTTTTTTTTCTAGGATTTTTAATTTGTTTCAAGGATATTGATATTTTTCAGATCTGGTGAATTTTGTGTGACAATATTTTTGCCCAATGATGGAAAACTCAATTTTCTTGAACAGTTGCATGGAGTTTTCATTATGAGCCTTGAATCACCACCACCACCACCACCACCACCACCACCGTCTCTTCTTCTCTCTCTCTCTCTCTCTCTCTTCTCCTTCTGTTCCTATCTCTCTATTTCTCCCTCCCTCTCTCTTCTGGTGATGACAGACTTGTTATGAAAACTCTTCTGCTAATACTGTGAATGATCTATTATATTATAGCTATGAGATCTGAGGGCATCTTTTTGTTTATTTTATCACTTCAAGGTTTGGAACTGTTCTTGCATTTTGAGAATCTAGAAGTAGAAATTTCAATTCTTACTTTTCTCAATTTCCTTTTTGTATTTTTCGGTTTTGTTTCAATGCCAGTGTTTCTATGAATCGTTGTAGATTATAAGAATGTGTTTGTTGTTCATGGTCTTAGTAATGTTTCTTGTTAAAATCTGAACATGAAAGTATTGAATACAAAATCTAGATGCTGGGAATTTCTTAAATAGATAGAAATTCAGAATCTGATACTCCGTCCTTATGCATGCACTTGTTTTGTGGAATAGGTTAGTAGGATATGCAGTATTCCATACTCCACTGTTTTAGTGAATTACTGGTCTTACTCTGTAGGATTTGGGTGAAATAGATAGAAGCCCTTAAAATGCTTGCAGCTTGCCAATCGAGACATTAAAATTTTGTATTGTAATTTTTCTTGAGAACTAGGTTAAAATGTCAGAGATCCATTTTCATTGAGCGAGTTGAAGTAGATAAAATTTGTTAAATGGATAACTTAATGCATGTGTCTGAGATCTCTAACATTGATTTCAATGATTCTGAAATTTGTTAAATTGCTCAGTGTCTTTACCAATATGTGTTTATTCCTACTCTAATGCAGTATGAATTAATTCGGATTAAACTTTATAGAAGATTGAGTTGAAACTCCTAACTCTAACTATACTGCATAGGAGAATCCTCTTGAGTTTCGTAGTATATCCAGCATAAGTGTATTCTATTTACTTGTGCATTTCATTTACCAAACTAAGAAAGGTTTTTCACTCCATGTTTGATTTACTTTTTTTTGATGTCTTTTGCTTCTTCAAGTACTGCACCTTTATTCTCACACCTTATTTTTCTTTTATGGTGAGCTGTGTGAAAGCTCTTTCTGATAATCTTTAGCTTACACTGCCAATGAATGTCAGATGCTGCATGATCTGAGGGTATAAAAAAAATGGAAATCAGTGTTAGTATCAGTTTGATTGGCTTGTCGTCATAGTCGCACGCTTTCTAGCATTTTGGATGTCACATCTTAAGTTGTGGTTGAGATGCATTACGTGTCACACACCGTTGTTTGTTTGACATGTTAGTTTTGTCTCCGAACTGATAACTATCTCTAGGGATGTTCATTCAAATGAGTGAAGCAGTTTGTTCACTTTTTTTTTTGCAAGGATTTCAGATGTTCATTCATAGTCTCTAATTATTTTTCTTAATTTTTTTATTATCTGGTTTTATCTGTTACTCTAAATTGCCTAATGATGGAAAAAATCACTTTGATTTGATGAGCAGTTGTATGGGTTTTTATGGCAGGCTTTTACATCATCGTGTTGTTGTTGTTGTTGTTGCTGCTGTTGCTGCTGCTGTTGTTGTTGTTGTTGTTGTTGTTGTTTCTTGGTATTCCATGATGAGAGGTGTAGAGGCCTGGATTAGAACCCATTAGTTTCAACTGCCTATAAATATCAGATGCTACACGATCCGAGGGCATTAAATATTGGAAATTAGTGTTAGTATCAGTTTGGTGTGTTGTTAGGTTAAGCTTATTTCCATGCGTCATAGTCATATGCTGCTAGCATTTTAGATGACACTTGTCAATCTAAGTTGTGGTTGAGATGCATTACGTCTCACACCGTTGTTTACATTTTTTTTTTCCGAAGAATCCGAACTGATAAATATCTCTAGTGATGTTTGTTCAAATGGATTAAGCAGTTTGTTCATTTCTTTTGCAAGGATTTCAGGTGTAAGATCTGTGAATTTTGTGTGACATTTTTGCCCAATGATGAAAAACTCATTTTCTTGAACAGTTGCATGAAGTTTTCATTATGAGCCTTGAATCACCACCACCACCACCACGACTGTCTCTCTCTCTTCTTCTCCCTCTTCTCCTTTTGTTCCTATCCCTCTTATTTCTTCTTCTCCCTCTCTCTGCTGGTGATGACAGACTTGTTATGAAAACTCTTTGCTAATACTGTGAATGATCTATTATAGCTATGAGATCTGAGGGCATCTATTTGTTTATTTTATCACTTCAAGGTTTCGAACTTGTGCATTTCATTTACCAAACTAAGAAAGGTTTTTTTACTCCTTGTTTAATTTATTTTTTTGATGTCTTCCGCTTCTTCTACACCTTATTTTTACACCTTATTAGGTAAACTTTGTTTGCCCTATGATGGAATATTTTTTTATTGACCAGCAGTTGCAGGGGTTTTCACTAAGAGCTTTCACATTCTCCACTACTTCTTCTTCTTCTTTGCCATCATCATCATCATCATCGTCTTTCTTCTGCTTCTGCTTCTTGTTCATTATTATTATTGTTATGGTGAGCTGTGTGAAAGCTCTTACTGATAAGCAACCTTTAGCTTACACTGTCAATGGATGTCAGATGCTACATGATCTGAGGGCATTAAAAACAAAAATCTTGGACCCCAAACTTGAACACCAATAGGTGTCATGAACCTATTGGTTCATTTCCATACATGTGGGGCCCTGTATTTCTATGGGGTGTGGGTTGGAAGGGAATAAACCAATAGGTGATTGGCGTGTTGTTAGGTTATGCTTGTATACATGCGTAATAGTCATATGCTGCTATCATTTAGATGATGCAATCTAAGTTGTGGTGGAGATGCATTACGTCTCACACCGTTGCTTACATGTTATTTTTTTCTCCGAACTGATAAATATTTCTAGTGATGTTTGTTCAAATGGATTAAGCAGTTTGCTCACTTCTTTTGCAAGGATTTCAGGTGTCAATTGCAGGTTAGCTCTCCAATTATTGTTCTTAATTTTTATTATCTAGTTTTATTTGTTTCTCATCAATAAGCGGTTGTTTTTGACAAGCTTTTACATCTTCATCATCTTCATGTTGTTCCTGTTGTTGCTATGATTTACCATCTTTAATCCCCATATCTGCCTACCTTTCATAAGATTCCATGATGAGAGGTGTGAAGGCCTGCCTACGCTTCATTTTTTTTTGCATATGGCTATGTTTCAGTGAGCTTTTAGTTTTGTTTAATTGAGAGAGAATTCTATTCTCATCGTGGGTATATCCCGTGAGTTCTCCCGTCACACAATAAGACAGGGCCCCCTATAGTTTCTGGTGATGGGGCTGGCGGGACCCAGTTTTTAATGTGAGCACGGGACATCCATTGGGATATCCACGGTCAGTGTAGAATGGTCCTTAATTGAGTTGAAGCTACAAGTTTGTATTGTATGTACTTATGTATTTGGAGATCTTTAGCACAGATCTTCATGATTCTTAGATTTGTTAAATTGCAATATGTGTTCACCAATATTAAAGAAAGAAGAGGGTGTAGATAAAAAGATGTGTTTACTCTCAAGTCTCAACTATACTGTATATATACATTATACATACTAACATACATATTATCTACATCCACTAGGAGAATTTATGAGAAAATCTTCTTGTAATTCTCTGTGTATCGAGCATAAGTGTATTCAGTTCATTTACCAAACTAAGAAAGGTTTTTCTACCCTTTGTTTAATTTACTTTTCCTGATTGTCTTACATTTAGCTTTCACACTATTTAGTGAACTCCATTGCCCTGTGATGGAAAAATCACATTGACAAGCGGTTACCGGGATTTTCATTAAGAGCTTCTACATTCTCCTTTATCATCATTGTTGCCATCTTTCTTATTCTCCTTCTTTTGTTTTTTATTGTCTTTATTATTTTATTGTCTTTATTATTGAGGGAGGATCCATTTAGACTCTTCCTAGCACACTATCTCACGCTTTTTGAAGCCATTTTTTGATAGCAAACTTATGTTTATGTTGTTTTTGTTTATCTGTAAGACTTGTTGCGCTCTGATTAATATTTAGGACCGAGTCTTTTCCATATTTGGTTGGGAGAATTGGATCCTAGGAATTCATTTTCTGGGATTGAGTCAAATTTCTTGAACCAAACACGACAAACCAACTTTCTGTATCATGATTTTGTATTCATAGGAATCTGATTCCCTCCTAAACAATAGATTTCCATTGCATTGGTCTAGTAGTGCAATGGAAGCCGATTTAACAAAGCACTGATGATTTCTTGACTCGTTGACTCATAGAGTAAAAGTGAGCAAGCCATTTTTTTTTGCTCATTTTTACTCTGTGAGTAAACTTGTCAAGAAAGTATCAATTCTTTAAAGTGAATCATGCAACCGCTTAAAATGTATAGCTCTTTAAGGAGGAAATTTGGATGTTTTTTTAGGTTCTGTAAAAAATGGTGTCGAAAGTGTGTGATAGTGTGAGAAGAAAAGTGTTGAGTGGATTATAATGAGATGTTTAAAGGCTCTTAATGACAACCTTAAGCTCCAATAAATGTCACATGCTACATAATTTGAGGGCATGAAAAATCTGAAATCAGTGTTACTAATCTAGTCTCAGTTTGATCAACTTGTTGTTAGATGGTTATACTCGTACTCATGCGTCTTAGTCCTATGCCTTATGCCTCACATCGTTGTCTGTTTGACATATTTGTTTTTTTTTCGAGCTGATAAATATCTCGTGATGTTTGTTCAAATGGATTAAGCAGTTTGTTTTAACATATTGTTAATTTTAGGTTGTAATTTGTTTAAGAGAATTTTTCAGATCTATAAATTCTGGATGAATTGTCTTTCACAAAGATATGGATGCATGTCAACATAGCTAATGGGGGGTTACCAGTTAGTTTGAGGGTGTACCAAAATACATATAAGACAAAACCAGTTTGCTTAGATATATATCAACCCATAGGCAAAACTGGTTTTGTCTTATATGCATTTTGGTACACTCCCAAGCAAACCGGTAACTCGCATTAGCAACAATGCAATTTTTGGCCTACTTGAAACATCTTTACCCAATGATGGAAAACAATTACATGGGATTCTCATCACAAGCCTTGAATCACCACCAGCTTTCTCTTTCTCTCTCGTGGGCTTCCAACCCTTCTTAACTACTTCTCATTAACATGAACAACCACGGTTTGATCTTTGTCTTGTAAACTAGCGTTGTAGCAAGCTAAGAAGTTCACATTTGGTGTGCTTTGGCGCTTTGTTGAAACTTTACTGGCAGTTCAAGTTTTTCTTCTCTCAAGGAAGGGAGTGATTTTGTACTTATCCAAGATTTTGGTGCAACTTGTTCCTATTTTCTTCACAAGTTTATCTAGCTAACTGCCTGATTCTCTGTGTACAATTATTAGCAGTTATTCGATATCATCATGATTTTGGACTAAGATTCTAGCTGCCATGTGACAAGAGGAGATTATGAGCCAAGTTCGGGTACTTGAGCTAAAGAATCTAAGAGATAGATGTAATTTCAACATCAACTGTCAAGTTCAAATCTGCAACTATTTTTGGCGAGGATTTCAGTTGTCAATTGCAGGTTAGCTCTTTAATTTTTATTCTTAGTTTTTATACCTAGTCTTATCTGTTATACTTCATTGCCTGGTGATGAGAAACTCACTTTCGCGAGTGGTCGCATGGGATTCTCATACAAGCTTTTACATCATAGAAAATATCACAAAGAGTTAGCCGTGAAAATAAGCATTCCTAGCTAAGTATGTATAGCCTTGTGAAATTTGAGATGATTTCACTTCAATATTGCTGGGAGTCAGTATGTTGGTAAACAATTCCACATGCTGTTTTTCCTGAAAAATCTTTCGGTGCAGGATTTGAGCACTTCTTGGGGTTAGTGCAGGTGTTTCCAAAAACAACAGAGAAACCAAGCCTTAGTGCAGGTGTTTATGAACTAGGCAGTAGTTCCATTTCATTTGTATATTTGTGTTTCTTAATACTATCCAATTTGCATCTAAAAATAAAAGGTTTTCATTGATTTTACATTAGGTTCTGATAATGAGTATCAAGTTTATAATTCTATTTGTTTGGTTTTGTAGATAGCAAGCGGATGTATGCCAGCGTGTTCCATCGAGCTGCAGTGAGCAATAAAAGCCAACATCACTTCATCATGCTCGTGTCTGGATCGTCACTGTTCATAGAAGATTAGAAGTCCCCTTGCTTTTTCTATCAACAATAAAATGAACGTTTGAGAGATGTTAGACTGGTACGTTAGGGTTTGATTAACTTGACAGCATCCACTGGTATAAAATCTCCCTCGTGCCTTGCAAGGATAAGGACTAGTAAATTATGATACCCTGTAAATTTTGTGTAATTGAAACTGGTTGTACAAATTTCTGCGCACTTGACTAGTCAGTAAACGCTTTTGTGCTACCTATCTAATCAAAACCAAGTGATTAAACAATGTACGCATTTTTCAGGCTAAAGTACTTTAATTATGGTCCCTTACTTTACCAAATATGAAATCAACGACGATGAACTTGCAAAAAATGTTTCTCCTCTTATCAATGTTGATTCACTTGTTAATATGGCTAGAGGCATCTCCAAATATGTTCTTGGTATGAAACAAAATGGTTGTTCCGGCCATGACAATTACCAGAAGAAAAATGGGCATGGACGAATGGCCCAGTGCGGGCTTGCCCGCGAAGGCCTATGGAGTTCCATGGGCACTCATGGCCAAGAGCTGCTAGGGCAAAATTTACACCCCTGACTGTGCAAGGCCCGTTTCAGACTTTCAACAAACAACCTTTGTGACCTACCGAAAAAAGCTATTGTGAGACAGTGATAGGCGGTTTTGGATAACTCATAGTTGGATCCAGTTAACCAATCTCCTTATCATTATTCAGTTTAGATTAGATAGATTAGATGATAGATTAGGGCTCTTGATTCTTTTTCATTGTTATTTGAGGTTACTGCGATTGAGGATTTATCGAGTTTCTTATACTTAGGGTTCCATTTGTTTGGTACAAGCATCGATCATGTGTATACTAGCAACACTGCTTCCATGGTTTATAATTCCATCCATGGGATTATGGGCAGTCTATCAGATGTTTCCACCTGGTTTTACGTTTGAGTTAACATCACCTCGGATAGCTTGTCTAATCGTTTTGTTAGTTACTCTTTTGTGGTATGAGATTCTGATGCCAAAGCTGCTATTAGCATGGAGGACGCGTAGGAATGCTTCTCTAAAATAGAGAAATAGGGTTGATTTGCAGCAGCCAAGGAAGATGGCAGGGAGTTTGAGAGACAGGTCCAACTGAAAGTTATAAGGAATGAAGGCAAATATTATGTGAGTGCATACAGGGATCTTCGACTAGAGCTTAATTTCAATGTAGCTAGTATATGATACTAATCAGATTATCAGAATATATGCGTCATTTTCTGTTGGTTGTATGAAGTAGTTCAGAATAGCACTTCCAGAATGCTTAGAATTGAAACCGAACATTGATTCCGACAACCTGACATTATTCACGCTTGCATAAATCTGTCACATATTAGTGAGTCTCTAATCTGGTGCATACACATAGCTAGGGGCCTAAGCTACTATTCAGTTTTATGGCAATATTCATGCTTTTGCATAAATCTGCCACTGGATGTCATGTTGCCATCACTGCAGCCAAAGATTGAAAACCCTTCAATATAATAGAGTAAGGTAGTGCAAGAGTTGTTTGTAATGTGAGTGTGTGAAGTGTGTGTGTGCAGTGGA